>SJYT01080562.1:203000-246157 GCA_006410635.1 Cephalophus harveyi | reverse complement strand
GTTGACTCATTGGAAAAGACTCTGACGCTGGGAGGGATTGGGGACAGGAGAAGAAGGGGACGACCGAGGATGAGATGGCTGGATGGCATCACTGACTCAATGGATGTGAGTCTGAGTGAACTCCGAGAGATGGTGATGAACAGGGAGGCCTGCTGCTGCTGCTGCTGCTAAGTCGCTTCAGTCGTGTCCGACTCTGTGCGACCCCATAGACGGTAGCCCACCAGGCTCCCCCGTCCCTGGGATTCTCCAGGCAAGAACACTGGAGTGGGCTGCCATTTCCCTCTCCAATGCACGAAAGCGAGAAGTGAAGTCGCTCAGTCGTGTCCGACTCCCAGCGCCCCCATGGACTGCAGCCCACCAGGCCCCCCCGTCCATGGGATTCTCCAGGCAAGAGTACCGGAGTGGGGTGCCACTGCCCTCTCCGGCAGGGAGGTCTGGCGTGCTGCAATTCATGGGGTCGCAAAGAGTCGGACACGACTGAGTGACTGAACTGAACTGAACTGATTCTCCTCAAAATTATATTCACATTGCAAAACAATGTCCATTTTCTGTGTTATATAAAATCTGAAATGCATAGCAATTTACTATTTTATAGAGTGTATGCTTCTTTAAAAGATACATGTGAATCATATAGCTGTATAGGGAGCTATCTCTAAATATATGGAAAAAATAAACACTATTATGAAAAGCCTAAAGAGTTGGAGGTTAACTCTTTTTTTTTTTAATTGAAATATGAGTGATCGCCAATATTATGCAGGTTTCTGGTGTGCAGCCAAGTGATTCAGTTACACATATATGTATGTGTGTGTGTATTCGTTTTAGAATCTTTTCTATTATGGTTTATAACAGAATATTTAGTATAATTCCCTGTTCTCTGCAATAGGACTTTATTGCTCTACTATTTCACATATAAGAGTTTGTATCTGCTAATTCCAAACTTCTGGTTTCTGCCTCCCCACCCCTCTTTTTGTGAAATGAATAAACCCACGTGTTTATCCAAGATGGAATGCCAGAGATCCCAGGAACAACCAAGGAGGAATTAGAAGTCAAGACCAGAGCCAGGGAATGCCCTCAGTTAATACAGGAGGAAGACTCAAGTGTAGACAGGAGCCAGTTGAATATCTTGGTTCCCAAGTCGTGCTAATGGATGCCAAGGGGGCACCTGCTGATCTGAAGCTCTTAGCAGAGCCTCTCTTCTTGCCCTTTCTAGTCTTTCCTGGCCTGAATGCTAGTATTGCCCCAAGTCTTAGTCCTTCTTGAGCACGCTTGTGCTTCCATGTCCTTCCCCTGTTCTGAGCATTTGTAAAAGTGAAAGTGTTCATCACTCAGTCGTGTCTGACTCTTTGGGACCCCAGGGACTGTAGCCCAGCAGGCTCCTCTGCCCATGGAATTTCCCAGGCAAGAATACTGGAGTGGGTTGCCATTTCCTTTTCCAGGAGATCTTCCCGACCCAGGGATGGAACCCAGATCTCCTGCACTGCAGACAAATTCTTTACCATTTGAGCCACCAGGGAAGCCTGCTCTGCATCAATTATCTCTCCGTTGCTCACTCTGTTTTGAACGTCTTCATTCTGGCTTCTTTCATTCCCCACTACCACTATCTATTCCTGGATTCTGACTTTTCTTCCATCCTTTTTTTTTCTTATCCAGCCACATAAATGTCTTGTTTATTACAGATTACAAATTATGCACAACTTCTGTGCAGCAATTTTTATCATTTTCATGCAAATTGGTTGCATTTTATTTGAGGGATGGAATCCTGAAGGCCGCATTTAATTTGAAATACACATTTTGTAAAACTAATCCTGTCAAATGACACAGCTCTCTCTGTTCAGCAGCTAAAGTGGCACTGCCATGTGGCAGTCACAATGTCAGCAAAGCTCATGCTGCCTGCCAACTTTGCAATGCTGTGATTCTGGAAAAAGAGTTTTCAATTCAGAGCATTAGCATAATTTTGTCTTATGTTCATAAGACTTTCATATTTTCATTGCGCAGCTTTGGATTTGCATTTTTCACAATTACACTTATATGACCATACATGGCATGGTGGTGGGGTGATCCATTTCAAAGGTTCATGAAAGGGGTAAAATGGAGTCTTAGAAAGAGCTCTGGAAAGCCTGCAGGAGGTAAGATCAATAGCTGTCTGTCCAGTTATCTGAGATGGGTGAGCTATTGTTCTATGTGGAGGAGACAAATTACATGATTTTGGGAGTGACTCAACAAAGAAGTGGGAAACTAGTACCCACCAACCTGCAGGATGGCATTCGGGAGACAGCAGTCAGTGTAACTCCTAAGAGAAGCGTTCCCTCTTTCTATGTCAGCCAATAGAAATTCTCTGCAATTTCAACATTTCCATGAGCTCATATTAAAAATATATATTTCTTTCAAATAAAACTAGCCTTAAGATTTCTACTCTAGAAATAAGGAAACCATCCCTATCCTGGCTTTAAAATAAAAGAAGTAAGGAGAGAAGCAAAACAGTGGTTTGCGCTCTCATCAGAACTATCATTCAGTAGATACATGTACATGTGTGGCTGAAACCTTTAGCTGTTCACCTGAAACTATCACAACATTGTTTATTAATCAGTTATACACCCATACAAAATGAAAAGTTTAAAAAAAAAACACCAAAATAAAACCAAAAAGAATAATCACTCAGTTTTTCCATGAGGAGCAAAGCACTGTTCTATGACTTTTAAAATTATTCTTTTATAATAATCAACAATCATCACTATTCAATTTATGAGACTTATAACAGCAAAAGAGTTGTTCTCCCTCTTTTCTGTTATAGAAGGAACACTGTTGACTTCTAAAGTCAGAGCTACAGTAGCAATAAACTTCTTCTCCTCTTATCCCTCCAATCATCATTAGTTTTTTTGTTTTTGTTTTGATGCGGACCTTTTTGAAGTCTTTATTGAATTTGTTACAATATTGCTTCTGTTTTGTGTTTTGTTTTTTTGCCATGAGGCATGTGGGATCTTAGTTCCCTGACCAGGGATTGAACCCACACCCCCTGCATTGGAAGCACAGAGTCTTAACCACTGGAGCACCAGGGAAGTCCCTGTCAGGGAAGGAAGTAAAGAAGAGCCAGGAAAGACAGGTCACAACCAAGTCACAGGTGTGCGTTTAATATAATTTGGTGAGCAAGGGAGGGTATTCCATCCACAACTGTATATTAAAAAATCAAAGTTTGTTGGATCACCTACTACATTTTATGAATTATTTCAGGCATTAATGACACACTAATGGAGAAAAAAGATCCTTGTTATCAAGATGTTAATAAAACAGTAGAGAGACATATGTAGAAGTATTTACAATCCATTGGGGAAATTTCTATAGTAAGCACAAGTAGAAAGTGCAAAAATACCTAGGGAAATAATCTAAAGCTATATTGAAATTTTAATATAGATTTACATTTTAATTTGGCACCCCCAAACAATAACAATAGCAACATCAAAGATCACTGATCACAGATCACCATAATACTAGTGTAAAAGCTTGAAATATTCCAAGAATTACCAAAATGTGACTCAGAGACATGATGTGAGCAAATGTTGTAAAAATAGTGGGAGCCGATAGCGTTGCTGGACACAGGGTGGCCACAGACCTTCAATTTGTAAAAAATACAGAATCTGCAAGGCACACTATCAAAACTCGATAAAACGAGATCTGCCTCTATAGGCATTTGATTTCTGAATAAATAAATTTCACATCTATGGTGAAGAAAGTAAGTGAAAAGTGCAGGTGAGGAAGGTGTTTGATTTTATTTCAAACATCTATATATTTCAGTTCAGTTCAGTCACTCAGTCATGTCCGAATCTTTGCCACCCCATGGACCGCAGCACGCTAGACCTCCCTGTCCATCACCAACTCCCAGAGTTTACCCAGACTCATGTCCATCGAGTCGGTGATGCCATCCAACCATCTCATCCTCTGTCGTCCCCTTCTCCTCCTGCCCTGAATCCTTCCCAGCATCAGGGTCTTTTCCAATGAGTCAGTTCTTCGCATCAGATGGCCAAAATATTGGAGTTTCAGCTTCAACATCAGTCCTTCCAATGAACATCCAGGACTGATCTCCTTTGGGGTGGACTGGTTGGATCTCCTTGCAGTCCAAGGAACTCTTAAGAGTCTTCTCCAACACCACAGTTCAAAAGCATCAATTCTTCAGTGCTCAGCTATCTTTATAGTCCAACTTTCATATCCATACATGACCACTGGAAAAACCATAGCCTTGACTAGATGGACCTTTGTTGGAAAAGTAATGTCTCTGCTTTTTAATATGACCAATATGTAGATTGGCCATAACTCTCCTTCCAAGGAGTAAGCGTCTTAATTTCATGGCTGCAGTCACCATCTGCAGAGATTTTGGAGCCCCAGAAAATAAAGTCTGCCACTGTTTGCCCATCTATTTGCCATGAAGTGATGGGACCGGATGCCATGATCTTAGTTTTCTGGATGTTGAGCTGAGTGTTGAATATTCTATATATTTATAGGAATTTATTCAATAAGTTTCATTCTAGAACTGAATATTAGATCATAGGAGTAGTTTAAATTTAGGAAATTGTAAGTTTTACAATATATGCCTATTCTGTGGGTTTTTTTTGTTTTTGTTTTCCATTGTATTTGGGCGTTTTTTTTTTTTTTTTTTTTTTCCTGGCTATTCCACAGCATGTGGTTTCTTAGTTCACAACCAGTGATCAAACCCATGCCCTTCACATTGGAAGCATGGAGTCTTAACCACCATACCTCCAGGGCAGTCCCATGTATCTATCTATTCCTGATGAAGAATAAAGATTTGTTCTGTAAGCAAAAGAAATATAATGATGGGTAATCATGCCAAAACACAGAGTATAAAGTATAAGACCTTATCACTTGTCTTACATAAAAGATAGCCATTTTATTGGATTCAGTTAGAAACCTGCATTTAGATGCTGCATGAAAATATAAACTAAAACATAGAAGTGAGTGGGAAACATTCTGAAAGCCAGCAATTTTTTATACATACTGATTTAGTCCTTAAAACTTATGTCTCATAATCTTTCTCAGATCTTATAAAGTGCTGTCTATTTTCCTAAACAACAAGAATAGCTCTCTCTTCAGAACAATACTATAAGAGCACAATATAATTTATTTTCTCTCCTCAGTCCCCATCCCTTCTGCCTTCTCCCTAGTATAACACAGTCAACAAAAATCTTAAGTAAATACTTTTTACCAAACAGAAAAGGCTTTCATATGCATTTGAATTTTATATAAATATATAAAATTCAATTTAAAAAGACAAAGAACCATGAGAAAAAAACTAGGAGAAATGTAAATAGAAAATTTGCAAAAAACAAAATACAATTCAGACAAGAAACATTAAAAAAGCTAAATTTCATTAACATTCAGGGATATGTCATGAATGACAAGAAGCAATATTTCCCACTCTAATTTAGCAAATATATTTATAATACCAATACTGGCAAATAATAGGGGAAATGGTATTCCTTTAAATTGTAGAAGAACAATCTCATAAGATTTAATATAATTTTAAATGTTCAAGCCTAGTTGACACAGTTATTTTAAGTCTTGAAGTCTATCCTGATAGATTCACAAATAAATGCACACATGCACAAACACACAAACACACACACAGTCACACACGCATGCACATGCTGTACGATAGCATTGCTTTTTAAAATTTGGAAACTATTCAAGTGTTCTTCAGTATTAAAGGGTTGGGTAAATTATTGCACAACTGCAAATGAAATGAAATGTAGCATTTAAATAGAATAAGGCAGCCATAAATTTATGTGTGTATATATATAATATATAGGTAATACATATTAATATGTATTTATATACATATATATCTTAATGTCAGAGAAGTTCTTGTCATTTTATTATGTGCATATATACATAATAATATGCATATACACACACATATATATAGGATATATGGATATATATGAGAGAGATATCTCATATATACATGTATATACATATAGATGTATACATGTGTTTGTATAAATGTATACAAATATCTTATAATGACAGAGAGATTTCCTAAAACTTATTAGAAGTCACAAAACAGTATCTATAATATGTATAGTAAAATACTATTAACTTTTAAAAGCTAAATTATATATATTTATGTTTGTCTATAATATATACATACAAATATATGGAAATGTATATGGAAAGTATGGTGTGAGACAGTGTGTGCTTCTATGACTAATTATATTACTGAAATTAATTCTGAGACAGTTGAGGTGACTGGAGGCTAGCTAAAATTATAATGTAGTGTTCTCTACATATCAGAGGGCTGGAATATTTAACAGGCAGATACCCATGTATTACATGTAATATCTGAGAAAAGTTTATCTTAAAAGATAATTTGATAGCGACATGCAGAGAGAACTGAAATCAGGCAATTTTTCAGATGAGTAGCCAATTGTGTTCTGGCTGACTAGAGTAAGTAAACCTTCTCTCTCCTTCCTGATCTGCTTAATTGGAACGGGAGGTGACAGTGTGAGGGAGGAGTTTTGCTTTGTACATGTATCACATAGTAGGAATCATTGTTTGTAGGCTCCAACAAAGAGAATGGTTCTGAATCCTAAGAGGTCCACGAAGCTGGATCTGTATGATTTATTATTCAGGTAAAACCTCTAAAGAGGGAAATAAGACCTCGTTGTCAACTCTGATTTATATTCTCTCATTTTGCAATTCAGTGAGCGAGTCAGGTGGGTATTGACGAAAACTGGTTATGGATTTCACCCAAAGATGTGGGATTGTATTTGTATTCAGAGTTTCAGCTTCATGAGCTTTGTATGATTTTATTTTTAGCCCTTTTCTCGTATTTAATTTTTATTTATGCATATTCTTCACCCACTTGGACCAGAATGACAGGATGTAGCTGCTTAATATTTAAGCCATTTTTCATGCATCGCTCTTGTTTAGTTCTGGCCTCTCCACTGCTAGAAATAGGCGAGCTGTTTGCAATTCCCACGCCCTGCTTAACACCACATCTGTGCTGAGCTACTCCACCACTGCCCTACTCATCCAAGGAGGTACATTTTTACCCTCTACATCCAGAAACAAGAGAAAGAAAGATCGGAAGATTTTTGGCTTTAGCTGCAATTTAGACTTTGCTCTTATTTAACGAGCAGGATGATTCAGACCTCTGTTGGAATCACACTGCCTATAGGGGTTACTGAGATTTAGTCGACTTCTGTATAAACACTGATGTTCTACATCTTCTAGAAGGAGTATTGGCAATAAGACCCGGGGACTGGAAAGTGGGAATTTAGGAGGATGCATTGGTAAAATCTACACATCTACATTTTCTCAAGAAATAGACCCTGACAAAATATATTTAAGCATGCAAATCTTCATATCCTTTTACTAGTCATTCTATTAGGTAAATCCCTTCCAAAGAGGGGGCAGGGAATGTGGGAAAGAAATTATGCAGTAAGATGACCATCAAAACAGTATTTATAATAAAAAACCATTACGCTCTCCAATAGTAGGATGATAATGGCATAAAATGTTTATATTCAGTCTTAACACTGCTTTCCGGAGATTAAAATGAAAAAGATTTAGCAACACGAAAAATATTTATATCATTAGTGAGAAAGGAATATGCAAATTAATATTTACACTATGGTGAAAGCACTGCGGGGGGGAAAAAAAAAGATGCATGGAAAATAGACCAAGAGGAAATGAAATAATAATGTTAAGAAGGAAGAAACCACCATAATCCTATTTTCCAGATTTTTATTGTATACCTATACTTTTTGACTAAAATCACTTATAAACTAGTAAAACTATGTATTTATATGTTTAGCTCCTTTTAAGAAAATAGGAAACTGGAGTTAGGGCCATATATCCTTGTATCAAATCTGTAAAATTCTACATATCTATAAAAATCTCTGTATCCCCATTCTCCCTAATCCTTTCCCCAACACACATGGGTATGAACACACACACACACACACACACACACACACACACTCCTTCTTCAAAACAAAAGATATAAGGTGCAGGCATTTGTATGTCTTTCCCATCAGCGGGTGCATTTCTGGCAGGGGCACACTAGGTTAAGAGATCTTGCTCTTCAATACTTCTTTTTTCAGAAATAATCATCTCTCACTGCATTACTCTTCCTGGCAAAATCCAGCATTATAAACATGTGAAGTGCTGATACCAATGTCTGTTTACACTCCAAATAAACAGCAAAACAGGACCAGCCTAGGCATTTTCTTATCAGCAGATTTTGAATAATCTATCAAAAAGCAGGAAATGGATTATACGATTATAGAGATGCAGCCTTTCTTTTCATGATTGCTCCCATATCCAAAGGTGATCATTTGCCCTTTTAAATCTTCAGTGAGAAAGATGCTACGCCACCCTCACCCCACCCAGACACACATGCACACTCACTCCACATGCAAAGTTTCCTGAATAATTTGAATAGCTAAAAGGCTGCAGAGGCTCTCCCAAGCTCTTAATTAAAAATAAAAGCAGTAGCAAAAACTAAAATGTACTTCAGTGACCAGGAGTGCACTGAATATTTAACCGTCCTTATCTTTTTCCATCCTCACATGTGCGTAAGGAACTATTTTACAAACCTGGTTTTAACTGTGGGGAAATGGAGATTTAGAGAAGATAATTTTAACAAGGTCTCATAGCTGTGAAATATCATATGTGTGATTCATAGAAACCCACAGCTCAGACTCTATTCGGCCTCTACTTCCCATTAAGTTATGCTCTTGTATCCTTGGCACTTTGGACACTGCACAACTCTACAGACTGTTATTTACTTTGTAGTCTATGTGAATGATACTCCCAAGAGTTAAGCAGTCTGCACAATCTTACGTGCTACTTATGTCATCCCTCCAAATGTTTCTATCATCACTTACCAGCTCAGCCCATCACCTTCAGAGATTTCTCCAACTACTCCAGTACATGGTATGCTTTTTTTTCCTAAGAGGTCAACTGACGCAGACACCATAAAATTCAATCTGGTTGGAGTCAGAAAATCAGCACAAATGGTTTTTGAGCTCTCGGTCAGCAGAGATTTTTCTCATGTTTCTTTAGTAGCATCTTCAATTACAAACCCAGCACTGGACATAGAACAGAAATTTAATAAATACACATTAAAACTGATTGTATGATTTTCTAGGAAAGCCACTATAAATCATATAAAAGGACCTTTAGGAGGACATTAGAAAATATTTTGCAGTAGGTGTTAAACATATTTCAGACTATAAATTGGAATGCAGTATAGTAGGTGGCTCTTCTGTAAATGAGCCAGGGCAGCTACTTAGTATCTGTGCTGATGAAAATTTAAACTAAAGTTCATTTCCTCCAGGTTTATAGAGGAATAGTACTGAAATGATTCGCACTGATATGAATATTCAATTTTGCAGTCTCCTGGCCCAACCACGATGCAAATTACTGACAGTTTTAGACATGATTTAAGAGGATGATTACCAAAATTCCTAGAATAAATCAAATACAGTATAAAAATAAAAAGATTACAAATTCTGCTTTCTGGTTGCTTTCTATTTGCAGACTTCTGCCCAACTGGATGCATGTGTAAATGTGATTCCCCATATACAGGTAGAAAAACTAAGATTCAGAGGGGTGATTTATTCAAGGTGAGTGATAAACTAGGAGTGAAACACTATAATTCAGTCTTTTGTAAATCTTAAGCAGTTGTTTTGAAAAGGGAGGGAGTGAAACATCTCGCTTCTTCTTTTTCTCTTAGTCTGGTGTCCTAGGCTGAGCTAGTTTAAAAAAAAAGCAGAATATGCTAAGTGGATAATCACTACCGCAGAGAAGTTAAAAACACAAAGACACCTTTGTTATGTGTATCACTATAAATGCACACATACACACACACTCACAAACACAAGCACAAAATCACATTCAAACTCATTAAGGACCCATACTATGGAGCACAGCTAACTTTACTCAATATTCTGCAATGACTTATATGGGGAAATAATCTGAAAAAAAGGCTATATGTGTGTGTGTGTGTGTGTAACTGATTAACTTTGCTGTACACCTGAAACTAACACAAACTTGAAAATCAAGTATACTCCAATAAAACGTTTAAAATAAGTAAATAACATTGATAAAGGGGCTTCCCACCTGGCTCTAGTGGTAAAGAGCCTGCCTGCCAATGCAGGAGACATAAGAGATTTGGGTTTGATCTCTGGGTCAGGAAGATCCCCTGGAGAAGGAAATGGCAACCCTCTCCAGTATTCTTGCCCTGGAAATCCCATGGACAGAGGAGCCTTGCGGGAGACAGTCCATAGGGTCACAAAGAGTCAGACACAGCTTAGCACACATGCATGTACTCCAATAAAAATTTTAAAATAAATAAGTAGCATTGATGAAGAAAGCCAAAATAAATAAATAAATAAAAAGCAGAGTAGATTAACCAATGAATACAACCTTCCAATAAGCTACTGACTTCACTGAAGAAAATAAATGGATGTAAAGTCATGCATTTATCTCTAGAACTTGAGCTCACCAGTGAGACATTTCATGTCATGCTAGATGCTAAGAAGTGAAGGAAGGGTGAAAAGAGAACACCTGGCTATAGCTTTACAGAATTTAATTCCCTATGGCAAACTAAAGCCCTTAAAGATCTGTGCAGAGCAGGTATGCCCTTCCTGGGAGCAGAAAATTTGTAAGACCTGCCAGCTTCTTCAGCTTCCATGACTTTCCCACTGCTCCGAACATTAAGGCTGTTAATAGAGGCAAGAAATACTTCCTCAAATCACCATGAATCATTTCATTGGAGATGGTATAACTGCCAGTAATTTTCAGATCAATTTACATGACGTTTCACTTATCTTGGGCAGTTCCTCATTGCTGTCTCTCTTGACTGCACTAACAACATGGGCTTTTACAATTAAAACTTTTCATCTTCTCGGAGCTCACATTTCCCATGGATATATATTGAGACATCCTCAGAGTGGACATAACACATTGATGAAAACAGACTCAGTCTCTTCTTGCTTCCTTATTTTCACCTCCAAGGTCTCTGTATAATTATAGTAACGTTTATTCCATAAACCTCTGTCACGGCCCAGTGATCCAGACAGAAAACAGGATCCCTAATACTGTTGGATTCTAAATAAGGAAGACTTTTTCTTTTACTTATTTTTTTAAATTGGAATATAATTGCTTTACAATGTTGAATTAGTTTCTCCTGTACAACAACAACGAATCAGCATATACATATATGCCCTCCCTCTTGGACATCTCCCCCACCCAACCCCATGCATCTAGGTCATCACAGAGGAACAGGCTGATCTCCATGTCTTATACAGCAACTTCCTACTAGCTATTTACACATGGGAGTATATATATGTCAATGCCACTCTCTCAATTTGTCCCACCCTCTTCTTCCCCTTCCTGTGTCAACAAGTCTGTTCTCTGTGTCTACAGTTCTATTCCTGCCTTGCAAATTTGGTTTATCTGTACTATTTTTCTAGATTCTGCATATATATATATACACACACACACACACATTAATATTTGTTTTAGTCTTTCTGACTTAATTAATTTTGTGTGACAGACTCTAGGTTCATCCACATCACTACAAATGGTCCACTTTCATTCCTTTTTATGGCCAAGAAATATTCCATTGTATAGATGACCACATTTTCTTTATCCATTACCTGTCAGTGGACACTTAGGTTGCTTCCATGTCCTGGCTTTTGTAATTAGCAATGTGTCATTTTGAATTATGGCTTTCTTGGGGTATATGCCCAGTAGTGGGATTGTTGGATCATATGGTAGTTTTATTTTTAGTCTTTAAACTATTTTTTGTTTTTTTAACTTCATTCTGTTCTCCATAGTGGTTGTATCAATTTACATACCCACCAACGGGTACAAGAAGGTAAGGAAGACTTTCAAACTTTGCTTTTCAAAACAGCAATGAAGCTGATACATAAGTGATCAATGTCTATTTTTCTGCTTATAGTTAGGATTTGGTTTATTCATTTAATAAACATTAAGAATATTTTACTGGGTTGTATGCTAACTCTTAAGGATGAGAAGATAAGAGACACTGTGTTCTCACTTATGAAGGGATCAAGTAAAGGAGACATGATCTATGGTCAAGATTAAGACAAGAATAGTTCAAGAATAGGCCATGCCTTGTGCCCATGGGGTGAAAAAAGCCATTATGCATGGAATCCCCATTATTCCATTCCAATTGTCTTTCCTATATGATTTGTCAAAAAATATGTGTATAAAGTATCTTCTTGATATTATACTTAGGAGCAAATGTAATTTTATAACAGTACACATCTAATAAATGCCAAAAATGGGATCCAAATATGAAAACATATTACTCTAACACCATTGCCATTTTCATGAAATATTTCCCAATTAAATGGCATATGATTGCTTTTCTCCATCCTTCCTTTCCTGATGTATCATCATATTCTTTCTGATGATTTGCTGAAGATTTTCTAGTTGAGTTTTACTAGGGTTAGGGAGCAAAGTCATAGTGAAGAGAGGTGGAGGAGAACAAAGGTTGAGGATTGAGATATAGATCTCTAATGCTGAGCGTCCATGGTTTATTTATTTACTTTGTGAAAATGCTCGTTTATTTATTTAATTTATCTGGCTGCATTGGGTCTTACCTGTGGCATGAGGGATCTTTCAGTGTGGCACATGGATTCTCCAGTTGTAGCACTCAGGTTTAGTTGTTCCAATGGCACGTGGGTCCACTGGGCTTCTCCGTATTTGGAACTTTCCTGAAGGTCAGCAAACTGGCCTAATTTAGGATGTTGGATTACTTAGGCTGGCTCCCTGTGACTCATCCTCCAACACGCTGAACTGAACATCCATCCCGCTGGCTAACGGGGGAGAGCAAAAGTGGAAGAGGAAATGTGCGCGTGCGTTTTCAAGCCCGTGTTGGCACTGCTGTTGCTAGCATTCCATTGGTCAAGAAAGTCACGTGGCCAAATTCAGAATCACAGGTAGGGAAAACTCTGCCTCCTGGTAGAAGGAATTACAAAGTCACATTGCAAAAAGTGTGGATGCAAAGAAGAAAGATTTGGGGCCACCCACCCCTGGGACTAAACAAAGGGTCTTCTGACAAGGAGGGTGTACGTTTTTTCAGTTTCACATGTTGGTGTAACTGAGAAAATATGCTTTTTATGTCCTTGAAGAACAACAAAAAGACATTTAAGGAAAATACAGTGTACTCTCTTGCTCTACTGATCAGCTTTTCTTTGAAATTCCCTACTAAAGTTTTAATGTATTATCATGGAATCATCATCCTCTGTTAAACCAAAGGTTCAATAACCAAACTTCTGAGATTCTTTAAATACAGAAGGAAATAAATAATAATAAATAAAAGAAATATAATTGATAAGATAAATTATTAATATTATAAGTATTTAATTCAATAATATTATTTAGTAAGTATTTTATTTACAATTTATTAAATCCTTTACTATATGCCAATCTCAATATTAAGTTACATTTTCTCATTTAGTGAAGTACACATTACTTGCCCAGTTTTATAGATGAAGACACTGAGACCCAAAGCTAAGTTTGAATACAAGTCTCATTCCAAAGCACCTTCTCTAGTCAACGTACTTTCTTTTTACTCTTGATTCTACCACATTCCTTACATTAAAGTTTGAGCAATATTATCCTTTTTTTTTTTTTTTTATCATTTTGTCTTTTCTTTTTCTAAATCAAGACTCACATAGCAACTCCCAGACCAATGTGAGGTGAAGGATGTGCGTGAATGCTCCAGTTGCTCCACCATGTCCAACTCTTTGCAACCCCTCTGTCCACAGGATTTTCCAGGCAAGAAAACTGGAGTGGGTTGCCATTCCCCAGGGGATCTTCCCAACCCAGGGACTGAACCTGCATCTCCTGTGTCTCCTGCATTAGCAGGCAGATTCTTTACTACTGACCCACCTGGGAAGCAAGATAATGATTAGTTTTATGCACTTGATCCAAGAATGGTTGCCTATCCCCTATGATTCAGTTCCAAACTTTAAAAAGGATGATTTAAAACCTCAGGAATTCCAGGTGAAATCTAAAACCGACCCGAATACAAGGAGGGCAGAAAGAGACAGTAAAAAGGGGCAGACCACTCCAGGTAGGCTTAATAATGAAGGGAACATATATGCAGGCTTATCATGAATGGCTGCAAGAAGTAGAACTCTGTACCTGTCAGAACCTTCCCAGTCTATATAGCAGCCTTAATGGGATCAAGCCATGTTATCTCATCCAGGTGGTCTCTCATCCAGGTGTGTCTTGAAATGACTGCTAGGGCAGGAATACTGGGTAGAACATACATTCTAAAGACAGGTGAGAGAAGCAGGAGTCTCTGCCTGCCTGGGTCCACATCTCAGGTCAACCAGAAGTTGCATTCTCTCAACACCCTCCTCCAACAAGGCATTTTCTTCCCTCCTTAAATCAGGTATCTTATCTACCAATCTCTTCTATCCCTAAGTTTCAAACTGAAAAAATATCCAATAGGATAGTATTTTACTCCATACTACTTACCATCCTATCAGGGTTTTTCTTGAATTTCTCTTTCCCTATATTCTTTCTCCCATAAAGATACTGTCCTCTATAAAATCCCACCCATTTTTCAAGGCATCTTTCAGGAAGAATATTCAGATCTCTTTTCTGGCATAGACTCATAGAATATCAGTTTCAACCTTGTCTGGAAGCAGTCAATGAGTATGGATAAAGAGCTCAGGTCAAGAATGACTCAGTCCACATACAGAAAGCTGCAGTTCCTCTACAAAGTACTTTTAAAAAATGGATAAGAAAAGGACAAAGGAGAACTTTCACGAATCGTCTGTGCATAAGGAGTTGGATATGGCAAAAGAGTTTTATTTTTCTGTTGAAAAGTCTCTTTATTCGAAGATATAGGGCCCAGCAGTCTGTCACCCTTTTCCAAAGGGAGTCGACAGCAACGGGAAGAGTCAGAGACAGTCTCTAATGGGGTACCAAATTAGCACAAGGAAAAAAACAAACATGTCCTCTCATTATGAATTGTTAATAGCCTGTTTACTGCTGAAGCTGTCACAGAAAACAAGAAAGTCTGGTAAGTCAATAATTTATTTCAGACTGTGGAATTAATTAGGAAGACAAATAATTGTGGGAAAGCAAAAAATATGTTTGGACATTTTGTTTTTAGCAGTCTTGTGGTTTACATGGATTTGGATACTGCATGGGGTATAAAAAAAGGAGTAAGAGGCAGAAAGGGAGTAAACTTTCTAGGTATTTCTTTATTATAAGATCAAGTTCACTTTCCATCAATTTCTTCAAGGAAATTTCAGTCAAACATCAAGCAGCGGTAAGCTGCCCTAATCCATAAGAGTATTTGAATGCTTGTACGTTTCATGTAAGATTAGGTGGGCAAATTTACTGTGGCTTCAATTTGTTTTGGCTCCATTTTGAAATTAAACAATGAATGAGTGACCTTTCACCTTCACATCTGCCACATGAAAAGTCCCAATGAAAAATAAAACTATTTTTAAGTCTATTTGAAAGCAGCTGTCTTTAGAGACTTCCAGTCAATTCAGAGATCTTTTTTTTCCCCCCAGAAATAATAAGATTTAAATAGAAATAAAATTTCACAAAATAGAATTTTCCATGTTGGAATTATAACTGTCATATCTGTTTCAAGAAAGCTGTTTCTATGCCTTAGTAGTCACCTACATTAATAAATAGAATGTTTGGTGATCTGGTTATAAAAAAATAATTCTTTATAACAATCAGTACTGCAGAGATTGGACTTGGTTATGCTCTGGATTGTTGACAATAGAAGGCTGAATAGAAAACTGAGGTTTTTTTGTTGTATTCTGTTGACTGATGTATCTGCCCCCTGTCCTTTATATTCCCTACTTAAAAAAAAAAAAAAATTCAACATTCTTAAAACATCCACCAAAAGACTTTTTAAATAAGCCTAGTACTTGGAGTTGTAAATATGAAGCTAGGTTATATGTGTGAGTGAGTCAGTGAAAGTCACTCAGTCATGTCTGACTCTTTGTGACCCCGTGGACTGTAGCCCATTAGCCTTCTCTGTCCATGGCATTCTCCAGGCAAGAATAACTGGAGTGGGTTGCCATGCCTTCCTCCAGGGGATCTTCCAAACCCAGGGATCAAACTGGAGTCTCCTGCACTGCAGGCAGATTCTTTACCAACTGAACTACCAGGGACGCCCATCTTTATATACAAAGATACGTAATTTACACATGCAAATCTTCCTCACTTGGCTGACAGAGAATATTTTATGCTCATAAATTACTATCAGATTATTTTCATTATTATCTAAAGAAGTTGAGGAAACAAATATTTGTTGAAAATGTCAAAAATGAGAGAGAAGTAACCAGAAGCTGTTCTCTGAGTTCTGTTCTGTCTTTGTCAGGCTTAGGTGGGGCATGGGATGGAGATGTTGGGAAGTGTCCACAGAGCCAGCTGGCTGGTGAGCACTTTCTTGAAGCACTGGAAGCATCAGGACACTCAAGAGGGATCAAATCAGCTGGGAGCCATGTAACAAAATTACATGATTTAGAGTTTAACTGGCCTGAGTGATTGGACCAGATGATCTTTCAAATTCCCCTTAAGGCTCTGCTTCTGTAATCACTTAAGTTGTCTAGTTTGGAATCCATCATATCCTTAGGACTGGCCCATTTTCATAGAAGTCATGTCAATTCTGAAGCACCTGTAGCTGTGATTTTTTAAGCTCAGCGCTCTTAAAAATTTGCCAGCAGACAGAAGCTGGTTTGTGACTTAAGTCTGCATCAGTCGTTTCTGAGAAAAGGTTAACAATTATTTTAGATTATTTCCCTTTTTCTTACTTTTGCATTGAAAAGTCCTTTCTCTTATTAAGAAAATCTTTTCAACCTGAATCTGTGTTTCTTACAAGTTCCCAGTTGATGTTGCTATTGTTGACCATGCTTGGAGAAACTGGGGGTTATAAGATGTAGATCGTGGACCACTGAGATGTTTAGAAACCACAAAAAAGACAGTGTTATGAATAGTGCAGAGGAGCAAGGAGGAGCTTCCAGGATAGTCATTGTTATTTTTCAAAGTCCATATTTAACAATTACAAAATGGCAGCACTGGTTCTAGCAGTCCTATATTTTTTTCTTTTCTCTTTTGTTTTTGGGCTTCCCTGATAGCTCAGCTGGTAAAGAATCTGCCTGCAATGAAGGAGACCTGGGTTCGATCCCTGGGTTGGGAAGATCTCCTGGAGATGGGAAAGGCTACCCACTCCAGTATTCTGGCCCGGAGAAGTCCATGGACTGCATAGTCCATGTGGTCGCAAAGAGTCAGACATGACTGAGCGACTTTCACTTTCTTTTGTTTTTAAATGCATTTGACCTATGAAATTTCAAAGATTAGGAACCACTTTGCAGGAAGATTTCCATGATTACTCAGATTCATAAAGGGAGCAGAGACCATTGTCCATACAGTCATTCAAAAAGTATTCACTGAGTGTTTACACTCTACCAGTCCATGTTCTAGACGTTTAAGATCCATCAGTTAGCTGAATAACAGATAAAATGACATGTTGTCGTGGAGCTTATCTTTTTATCTGGAAGAGACAGATAAGCAGAAATATGATTTAACAAATAATTTTCTTATCTACTGCTGGTACACAGATGTTGAACAACAGATTTTTGTATCTGAATTCAATTCATTGGAGTCAGCATCTTCCTCTTCCAGATCCTACCTGGGCTCAATTAATTTGGGGAAAATAAGCCAAAGCTCAGTCCTTTAAGATGTTCACTTTATAATACAGAAGATAAAATAGGACAGTTTCCTTTCTAGGCTATGAGTTCTTAGCTTACGAGAACTAATAAATAGCTTTTTAAAAAACTCCCCAAGTTGCCTAACAGTGGTATCTCCTTGTTCTTAAGACTGTTGAAATGTGGGGCTTCCTTGTGGTCCCATGGCTAAGACTCTGCACTCCCAACGTAGAGGGTGCAGGTTTGATCCCTGATCAGGAAACTAGATTCCACATGGTGCAGCTAAAGACCCTGGAGGTCCACTCCTTCCCTGCAAATAGGTTCATCAGTACTATTTTTCTAGATTCCATAGCATTGACATATATACACTATCATGTGCAAAATAGACAGCTAGAGGGAAGCTGCTCTATGATACAGGGAGGTCAACCTGGCACTCTGTGACAACCTAGAGGGGTGAGATGGGAGGGGAAGAGAGGCCAAACAGGGAGGGGATATACACACAATTATTGCTGATTTGCATTGTCATACAGAAGAAACCAACACAATATTATAAAGCAATTATCCTCTAATTAAACAAAAAAGATCCCACATGCCATAAGATTGAAGATCCCATGTGCCACAACTAACACCAGCACAGCCAAATTAATTAAAAAAGAAAAAACTGTTGACATGTACTTGTTTTGCAATTTCTGTGACTCCTCTCATCCCATCATCCTGTCCAAGCTGCAGCGGCATTGAGATCCTGTGGTCCTGACAGCACAAAACCCGGTATACTACCGTGTGGATGCCATCAAGCTGTTCTGCTGCTTGTCACTTGCTGCTAAGTCACTTCAGTCGTGTCCGACTCTGTGCCACCCTATAGACAGCAGCCCACCAGGCTCCCCTGTCCCTGGGATTCTCCAGCCAAGAACACTGGAGTGGGTTGCCATTTCCTTCTCCAATGCATGAAAGTGAAAAGTGAAAGTGAAGTCGCTCAGTCGTGTCCGACCCTCAACGACCCCATGGACTGCATCCTACCAGGCTCCTCCATCCATGGGATTTTCCAGGCCAGAGTACTGGAGTGGGGTGCCATTACCTTCTCTGATCAAGCTGTTCAGCTTAGTCCAAAAGTGTGAGCATCTGAAAGCTTCACTTGGTTTTAAGAAACAATGACTGGGGCTGCTGGTATGCGTATTAAGAACCCAGTTCAAAGCCCAAGTGGAGAATGTTTAGAAAACAAGATGAGGTCTCCCTGGATCAGGTTCTGTTACTGAGTCAAGTTTCAGTAGGTACATAAATGGTTATGTTTTCCCTGCAAATTGCTGCACAGGTGGGAGATCACAGAGAGATGATGCAAATGAGCTGGCAGTTTAGAACAAATTAAAAAACAGTGTCAGATATTAACATGCAAAATGCCAATACTGCATATGTACAAGAGTGAATGGAATATTGAATAGGATTTTCATTTTTATTGGACTGCCAGCTTATGTCAGTGGGCATTTCACAGGCTAGGACAGGGGAGGAGACAATGAAGGGATGCTATTCCCATTGTTTGAGCCCATAAAACCCATCAAGTTCCTGCTTCCGGTGAAGACAGATTATAGGTTAGAAAGAGAAGGAGAGCTTAACAAATGGAACTGGGAGAGAGCCATATTTTACATGCAAGGGGCGCTTTGGGGAAATAAAACCTTCTGGCAGTTTGGTTGTGTTTATCCCAAAATGTTTGCGGGGAACACAGAGTGTATTTGCATTTTGTAAGTGAAATGATGATAATCATAGGTTTCTGAGAGATATTAATCAGGGAAGATTCAATGAAAACAGAAAAATTTGAATATGCATGTCTTGACCCTCCCTCACCTTCCAAAGCCGAGGCTCCCTGATGACCGAGCAAGCAGGGTAGGGAGAGTGGTTAGTATTTTCAAATTCTACATAGAGAATGACCAGAGCCCCAGCCCACGGCCAAGTTGAGTTTCCTGGGGTAGATGGGATAAAGCAGAGCTCTCTGATGCTTTATGGGGGGACTAACTTTATTTTTATTTTTTTAAACTTTTTATTTTGTATTGGAGTATGGCCAATTAACAATGTTGTGATAGTTTCAGATGAACCGCAAAGGGACTCAGCCATACATATACATGTATCCATTCTCCCCAGAAATCCCCTCCCATCAGGCTGCCACATAACTTTGAGCAGAGTTTCCTATGCTATACAGTAGGCTGTTGGTGGGAATCCATTTTAAATATAGCAGTGTGGACATGTGCATCCCAAACTCCCTAATTTTATTTTCTATTGGAGTACAGTTGATTAACAATGTTGTGTTAGTTTCAGGTATACAGAACAGTGATTTAGTTATACAGATTCCTGTGGAGAAGGAAATGGCAACTCCAGTGTTCTTGCCTGGAGAATCCCAGGGACGGCAGAGCCTGGTGGGCTGCCGTCTGTGGGGTCACATGGAGTCAGACACAACTGAAGCGACTTAGCAGCAGCAGCAGTACCTAATCTTTCGCAAATTCCTTTCCCACCTAGGTCATTGTGACACTACCTGCCCCTGTGCCCTCTGTGGCCTCCCAATCAGTCTGTCAGCCTGACCACAGCTTGGACATGTGATGACTGGGCTATTACACCCCCTTCCTCCCAGCTCTCACCACCTACACAAATCGAAAAACAGAGTTTACTAGTCAATAGCCTTCAGCTAGCTCTCAAATATAATGTAGATATAATAATTACTCTGTATCGATCTGAGTCAATAAACCTCCCATTATGCCAGTTGATCTGTTGATCCAATTTAATCAAAAAGAAGTACAGGCACTTCTAGAAAATTCTTTGACATACAGTGAGATTTTTCTGACATCACAAAAGGGAAGTGTTTATAAAAGCTGGTTTGGCTCATTGATTCCTTAAGTCCACAAATATTTATGAAATGTTTGGATATTACCCCAGGTGAACAATCTCTTTTTCTCTCACCTAATTTCATTGTAATTATCCATGCTTGAAATAGTCCATTTTGGAACTTCCCAGGCAGGCCAGGAGTTAGCAGCTTTCACTGCTGAGGGTGTGGGTTCCATCCTGTTTGGGGAACTAAGATCCTACAAGCCACTCAATGTGGGGGGAAAAAAAAGTGAAAATTGTCCATTTCCCCAAATAAATCAACCAGGACATGTACTGCTCTTTGACCTCCTGCAGTTTTATTCACAGAATGTCTCTTCCCCACCCTCATGTTGGTGGTTACCAGATATAAGGAGATTCTATCGGATAATAAATGTACCCGAGGCTCAGGACTTGCCACAGGGATCAGTATAGGCAATAAGTTCACAGACTGGAAGGAGCTCACAGACATATCACTGATCAATTGTCTCTTCCTAAACATTTTTATAACAATTTTTGTGTTTTTCTGCAAAGTAATATATGAATACAGTTTGAAAAGTGAAACCATAATGAAGATTCACCTCACGAAAAATCAACCATCCATTGCTACTATCTTTCCTCCTTCTGAGTCCTGCTCCCAGAGAGAACCATTTTTATCCATCTCTGCTCTTTCCTTATGTCCTGGTACTCTCTGACACATATGTAAATAATACATCTAGATTTCTCTTTTCATATACTCATTCATTCCAGAAACAACAGCTTATCATGGGCCAGCACTTTTTAAAGAATATATATTAAGAAGGGTTTTAAAAAAATCACGCCCTTTTGGCTCATTCTTGAAACCCTATTGCATCCTCTTTTAGGATGTACATCCCTGATACCTTCTGCCTTTTTTGTGGACCAGCATCGTTTAGAGGGACTCTGAGGAAAGAGAGATCAGCGCTGAGCTCAAGTCCCTCCCACAAACAGAAAGGTCCTAATCTTCTCTTTATGGAAACTCGTTGGATGTGTAAGAACCTGGAAAGACATGAGACTCAGTGTACCCTCAAGGAACCAGAGCAAAGTTGCCTCAGCTGTGCTTAGTGAAAATTGTCCATTTCCCCAAATAAATCAACCAGGACATGTACTGCTCTTTGACCTCCTGCAGTTTTATTCACAGAATGTCTCTTCCCCACCCTCATGTTGGTGGTTACCAGATATAAGGAGATTCTATCGGATAATAAATGTACCCGAGGCTCAGGACTTGCCACAGGGATCAGTATAGGCAATAAGTTCACAGACTGGAAGGAGCTCACAGACATATCACTGATCAATTGTCTCTTCCTAAACATTTTTATAACAATTTTTGTGTTTTTCTGCAAAGTAATATATGAATACAGTTTGAAAAGTGAAACCATAATGAAGATTCACCTCACGAAAAATCAACCATCCACTGCTACTATCTTTCCTCCTTCTGAGTCCTGCTCCCAGAGAGAACCATTTTTATCCATCTCTGCTCTTTCCTTATGTCCTGGTACTCTCTGACACATATGTAAATAATACATCTAGATTTCTCTTTTCATATACTCATTCATTCCAGAAACAACAGCTTATCATGGGCCAGCACTTTTTAAAGAATATATATTAAGAAGGGTTTAAAAAAAATCACGCCCTTTTGGCTCATTCTTGAAACCCTATTGCATCCTCTTTTAGGATGTACATCCCTGATGCCTTCTGCCTTTTTTGTGGACCAGCATCGTTTAGAGGGACTCTGAGGAAAGAGAGATCAGCGCTGAGCTCAAGTCCCTCCCACAAACAGAAAGGTCCTAATCTTCTCTTTATGGAAACTCGTTGGATGTGTAAGAACCTGGAAGGACATGAGACTCAGTGTACCCTCAAGGAACCAGAGCAAAGTTGCCTCAGCTGTGCTAGAGAAAACATGGCGCAGTAGAAAAGATCTGGGCTGGGGGCTGAGAAGCCTAGACCACCTCCATCATCATAGCGACATCCTTGGCATCCAGGACCTGGCAAATAGACTGAGCTAACATGGTTATTTATTTATTTTTATTGAAGTATTGTTGATTTACAATATTTTATTAGTTTCAGGTATACAGCAAAGTGATTCAGTTTTATATATTTCTTTTTTTCAGATTCTTTTACATTATAGGTTATTACAAGATATTGGATATAGTTCCTTGTGCTATTCAGTAAAGGACTTCCCTGAGATGGTTCAGTGGTAAAGAATCTGCCTGCCAATCCAGGAGATACAAGTTTGGGTCCTGGTCAGGAAGAACCCCTGAAGAAGGAAATAGCAACCAACTCCAGTATTCTTGCCTGGAGAATCCCATGAGGAACCTGGTGGGCTACAGTCCAGACACAACTTAGAGACTAAAATAACAACAGCTACACAGTAAATTCTTGTTGTTTATCTATTTTATATGCAGTAGTTTTTGTTCATCTCATATTCCTAATTTATCCCTCCATTCTTCTTTCCCTTTAGTGACCATAAGCTTGTTCTCTATATCTATGAGTCTGTTTTCTGTTTTGTAAATATGTCCATTTGTATTATTTTTTTAGATTCCACATATAAGTCATATCACATATTTGTCTTTGTCTGTCTTACTTCACTTAGTATGACATGGTTGCCATTAGTATCTTCAATGAAGTTAACATGTATTGATTTCTTTCTATATGCTGAGCACTGTGAATGCTGGATTGAAAGTTCCAACTCTCTTTTCATGGATGGTTCCCATGTGACCCATCCTGCTCCGCCATTTTCAGGAGAGTTCTGAAAGTCACCTGATTAACAAAACTCAGTTGTGGTAGAAAGGGATTTGTTATGAATACAATGACACCGATTTTACCTTTTACGGCTCTGAAATGATTTCAGGAACTGAGGACAAGAAACAAAATATTATAAGAAAAGATGCTCCCACTACTTTTATGGCTCAGGACATGCCAAGGGTGTGAAGAGCTGGGAACCAGGAAGCACGGATTAAAGCTAAATATTCATTTCTTTAAATCATAAAATCACAGGGGCAGAGAAGTGCGAGGATGCTATTTTTGAGAGGCTGGCCCAAGATGGCATCTCAAAGAAAGAGTATTTGATTTAAGAACTGGATAAAATGAGAGCACCAGCAGCTCTCTGGGGAAAGAGTGTTATTGGGCAGCCAAGTACATGTGAGGTGTGCTCAGGAAATACGGTGAGTCTGAAGCACTGTACGGGGAGGGGTAGAGGGAAAGTCAGCCAAGACTCCATAGGGCCTTGAAGGCCAGCTGAGGACTTTGTCCTTGCCAAGGGCTTTATCATATATTTGTCATTGTTTGGGGGATTGAATTCTCTTATAAAATAAGGAAGCTATAAATGTACAAATGTCCTTTATAATTTTTATTTCCCACACACCTATGTTTAAGCCCTTTGTCATGCCCATGATAGCCCTGCTTTCCAATACTTCTTTGAAACCTTGGATGTCTTATAGGGAGGAAGATTCTCAGTCAAGCTAAGTATGTGAAAGTGTTAAAATACCCTAGTTTCCAAATATGCATGCATGCATGCTCAGTTGCTAAGTCGCATCTGACTCTTTGTGAGCCTATGGACTGTAGCTCACCAGGCTCCTCTGTCCATAGGATTTCCCAGGCAAGAATATAGGAGTGGGTTGTGTTTCCTTCTCCAGGGGGTATTCCCAACCCAGGGATGGAACCCACGTCTACTTTCTTTGGCAGGTGGGTTCTTTACTGCTGAGCCACCTAGGGAAGCCCCATTTTCCAAATGTAGGTGAAGTTAAAATGTAACATACACTGGCATGGCTCAGCCAAGGTGGTACCCAGGACAGCTCACCCAGAACTTGATGCTTCATGGGGATCTGTCCACTGTGTCTCCAGGTGAAGGCTTGGATTATCCTCCTTTTGTGTATGTCATCAGGAGTGACAGGACAGAGGGAGCTTGCCCTGAGCCTTAGGTTTGAAGAAGTTCCACCTGCCACACCCAGAACTCAGAATTTACCTCTGACGATGTCCTTGTAGGAGGAATGGGGACATAGTCTACGGTGACAAGCAGGTGCCAACGTTGTGATTAAGCACATCTTAATCTCTGGCCTCTGGAGAACTGTTCTGATTGATATTATAATCCGGACTGGCTCCTTTAAGTAATGAGAGCGAAATAAGAGCTATATGTCTTTCTAAGTTAGAAAGGGCAGATTGGATGAAGGTCAGCTTAGCAAAATGGAAGTAAAACAAGCTTTTTTTCTTTAAAAGGATTTATTTTTGCCTGTGCTGGACCTTCGTTGCGGCTCTCAGGCTTTCTCTAGTTGCAGAGAGCAGAGGCTACTCTCTAGTTGCAATGGGTGGATTTCTCATTGAGGTGTCTTCTCTTGTTGGGGAGCATAGATGCTAGGGAGAGCGGGCTTCAGTATTTCTGGTGTGTGCATCAGTAGTTGTGGCACACAGACTTAGTTGCTCTCAGGCATGTGGGATCTTCCCAGACCAAAAACTAAACCCACTTCCCCTGTATTGGCAGGTGGATTTTCAACCACTGGATCACCAGGGAAGCCCAAGACATGCTTTGAATAACATCTATGTTATTCAAAGTTATCTTGACTTCCCTCGCTGTAGCTGGAGGGCATTCCGACATCTTGGATATAAGGTCCATCATCTGTTATACCTTAGATAATGAGTCACATTATATATAACTATTCTAAGTGTCACAGTAAATACATGTAAAAATGTCTGATCCTTTAAAAAGGGCAGATTCTGCTATTATTATTCTTGGTGATGAAAATGATCAGTACTGTGTCTTCCGGTGGCTGACAAACAAATTTTAGACCCCGAGAAAAACCTCCTCTTTGAACTTAGCCTGCCCATGGCAACACAGCATGGGAGAATCTAGGGTCTCTACCAAGGATGTATATTCTTTTTCCTTTGGCTTGAAGTTTTAAGCTGCTTACAACATGTGGAATTCAAAGCTGCAGGCACACGACTGTCAGAACTGTCAGGAAGATTAACAACAGGTATTTGAAAAGAAAACAGTAGGCAGTTAAGGAGCTGTTCTTGGAGTATGATTTATGAAGGTTCTCGGGACAAGACCATGGTTTTGATGAGAAAACAGCACACATTTCATGAAACTCAACTACATGGGTGTTTTGATAAACAAGTTGCATTTGACCAGTAGATGCTATTCATATACCTAAAGCATCCTTGAGAATAAACAGTCAAAGGAAATACCAAAGTGATAGAGAGGCAACCCTGAGGTCTAACAGAATAAAAATTTTGTGTCCCCCATTTTATATGTCATCTGGACCACAGGTGACCCTTCATTTATGATTACAGGAGTATCAAAAAATCAGCCTCAAGCCATGCCTTGTAGAAAGTACCCAATTCTTTTATTAAGTGTGGCTGTAAAATAACTGATATATTAAAGGTGAAAAAGCCTCATAAAACTATATTTACTATATGAAGGCACAAGAAAAAGAAAGGGTTTAGCATTACAGGTCACCATGATGATCATAAGGATTATTCAGTCTAAAAAGGCCTAGTCTTACAGGATTCCCTCTAGTATATATTTCATATGACATTGAACTTGGTGCCATTAGGAGGAATTATACACACAAATATGTAACTTGAACAGTACTTGATCCTGCCAGTAATTGTTAACAACTCTGCTGTTTTATTTTAAAATCTATTGGATTTAGGCTCTTTCACTTTGTTTTGCTTCTTCCTGAGAGCCTTATGGGCAGTCGGCCAACTTGAACCAATTTGGGGATGGCATCTTGTGGCCAGAGGTTTCTCCATCATTGTTTCCCACCATACGGCCCTCCATAGCCCTCAGGAGCTCTCTTACCCAAGCCTAAGGCTTCAGTTGGCCTCTGGTTCAGCCATACTATTCACCCACTCCTTTCCACTCCAGAGAAGCAGTTACAACATAAACCAGGTGCGCCCGCTGGAATAACTTGATTGAAAAGATTATATCTAAACAAGGATCAGCCATTAAGTCTCATCAAGCCACATTTTTGCTCAATTTCATAGAAACAGCAGGTGAGTTAGACTGGTTGCTTGCTAAAGAAAAACGCATTAAGAAGGTTTAAACCTCAAGCAGGCATGGGTAGAGAAGTGTCGTTGGTGATAAAAATCTAACCCATAGGACATTTCTACAGCTATCATCTAGATGATTGAGATGAACATTACTATTTTAGGTTTAACACAGAGGATTTCATGCCTCAAGGGGTATTTTTGAATCCCCAAGCCAGGACCCAGCACCACTGAAAAATGTCTCTCCACGTTCTGTAGCTACATGGAATCTGATGAAAATATTTAGAGCATACGTCTTTGGCAATGGGTGCTTGGCTGCTGCAAATATATCAAAATGACTGTACTTGGGCAAAATGGGAGAAAGGAAGGAGAGTGGCAGTTTAAAGAAGATTAAAAAACCAACCAACTTTTAGGAAGATTAAAAAAGAGCGAGTCAGGAGGATCATTTATAAAAGGAAGGATGTAAATTCTTTACAACCTGATTGGTTTTCCCTGGAATTTGCTTGGTTTAATGAAACTGTTATTCCTGAAGGACTGAAAGCCCTTTTTTAATGTGAATAAAGCAGTACTAGGAGTTGACATATTGTTAGTCTTTGGCCTCAGGAGACTCTCTCTGAAGACCTAATTAGGTTACAAACATGTGAAATGAGTTTAGTAATCCCTGTGCGGGAGCTTTCAGGGTGGCTGATTTCTGAACGTTGGATGCTTAACGCTTCCCAGAGTATCCTTTGTGAACTCTATAAATCACTGCTTTTCTGCCTTTCATACAACAACTAAGTCATCATCAAAGACTCATATTCATCAGATGACCTTTTCTATAGTGAAAAAATTAAAGATATCTTGGGGTTTTCATGGACTTCCTTTATGAGAGTGTCCCTGACAAAGCTTGCATATTACCTAAGTTTTTTTTTTTTTTTTTTAATAATTTTTCTGCCAAATGGAATAGTGAGTTTGATTTATGATTTTTTAAATCAATCATTCCAAGGAATTAAAAAGCACACTCTTCAATTGAATGAAATGTGGCTTGAGCTTTAGGAGCTAAAGCTTTGCTGGATATCAGCCTTTAGCAGTGAACTAAGGACAAATTTTTATCAACGCAGGAAAGTCAGAGGAGGCAAGTGAGACAGAAAAGAGAATGATCTTTGGAGGTCACAGGAGGGCAAACCACTCAAACTTGTTGAGGTTATAACTGCGCAATGGAAATAATAATATATACCTCATATTGTTCTTCTAAAGAATACGATAACATAAGAAAAGGCATTTTATCAAAAGAAAGTATTGTACACATAGAGGATATTTTCACATATACAGAACCATACAAATTCCTCTATGGCCAGTACGTGTGTTCCTAGTAGTTAAATAATTCATGGACGTATTGACTATGAGATAATAGATTTTATTACAACTGGGTCATTTATAGGCAGAAAGAGAGCATTAATATTGGCCACTCCAATTAAAATACATGGTATTACCCACCAAAATACATGTCATTATTCACTAAGAAGTGAATAGTACCCACTACTGGAAATCCCTCTAGTGAAAGGTGTGTGATCTCATCACAGTCCAGTTGGTCAGATGATTCAGTGTTAAAATTAAAAGAGGGACTTCCCTGGAGGTCCAGTGGTTAAGACTCTGAGTTTCCAATGCAGCAGGCATGGGTTCAATTCTTGGTCAGGGAACTAAGATTCTACTCACCATACAACATGGCCTAAAATATAATGAAGTGAAGTCGCTCAGTCGTGTCTGACTCTTTGCGACCCGTGGACTGTAGCCCACCAAGCTCCTCCATCCATGGGATTCTCCAGGCAAGAATACTGGAGTGGGTTGCCATTTCCTTCTCCAGGGGATCTTCCCGACCCAGGGATCAAACCCAGGTCTCCCACATTGCAGGCAGATGCTTTAACTTCTGCACCATCAAGGAAGCCCTTAAATACAAGAATACAGTCTCTCAGAAAACCTCCTATAGAGACACAGAACTTCAGACCCAAGTACTAACATCAAAGATTTCAAGGGAGGAAAGGAAGCCAGGTTTAAAGAAGAAGGGGGAGGAGGCAGGAGAAGGGGGCAAAAGGGGTGAGCTTACAGACGTCTCCTGCCACCTACAGATGCCCAGGCATTATAGGACTTTTCCCTGGGCCTCCAGAGAAGGAAGGACTGGAACTAGGCCCTACCAGAAATCAGACCAGACCAGAAGCAGAATTTGAGTCTCTGCCAAGAGGAGGTGAAGGAGGACTAAAATATAAGGTATGTATATATGCACAGGTATGGGCTTCCCTGGTGGCTCAGACAGTAAAGAATCTGCATCAAATGCAGGAGACCTGGGTTCAACACCTGGGTTAGGAAGACCCTGAAGGAGGAAATGGCAACCCATTCTATCCTAGAAAAGCCCAGGATGGCGGGCTGCAGTCTATGGGGTCTCAAAGAGTCAGATACGACTGAAGCAACTTGGTGTATACACACACATGTATACACAAAGTCAATACCCTAACTAATGTAAAAAGAAGTGATTAAAAAATCAAATACTGTTATAAAAAAGAGGCAGTTGGTACCTAATATGCACTGAGGTTTTTAATCTCTAATAGGTTGTGTTAATAAGAAAATTAATCAAAAATGTTTGCAGCACCAACTGTGTACAAGACACTCCAGTGAACCATGTAAATACGAGTGGAAGATACAGCTCCTGCATTTGAAGGAGCTTAAAGCTCCCATCGGATTGATATCTGTGCGGTGGCGTTTCCTGATAATGTGTGCTGTGGTTACTCAATCGTCTCCAACTCTGTGACCCCACGGACCATCATCCACCAGGCTCCTCTGTCCATGGGGATTCTCCAGGAAAGAATACCGGAGTGGTTTGCCATGCCCTCCTCCAGGGGATCTTCCCAACCCAGAATTGAACCCAGGTCTCCCACATTGCAGGCAGATTCTTTACCATCTGAGCCACCGAGATGGTGTTTTAAAAAGTGCTTGGGCTCAGTTTATCAGGTAAGACTTCAAGGTAGAAATGGAATTTCAGCTGCCTCTGAAGGATGTGAAACAGGAATGAAAAGTACCTTCTAGTAAAGATGAATATAATAAAGACAAAAAGACTAGAAACATACAAAATGCATTTGGTAAAATATAACAATCGCTAGAATAAAGGAGTATAAGAGCATAGTAGGAGATAAGGCTGGAAAAAATAGTATTCTTCAAATAAAATAGTACTCTTTAATATTCTTTGAACTTGAAGCATTTAGGGGCTAGGCAGGGACAAGTCTCTGAATTAAAAAATGGGCTATGGAAACCTGCAAGGAATTGGGCAAGACATTTTCAAATTAATAAAATGAATGAAAATGTTAAAATCTATTTTTTAAATCGCTGCATTGACCCCTAAAATTAGTTCTTCCCAACAGCCACCACTTTGCAACCAGTAAATAAAGAATAAGAAAAGTAAATTAAAAATAATACTGGAATGGGGTAGCCATCCCCTTCTCCCAGGATCTTCCAGACCCAGTGATTGAACCTAGGTCTTCTGCATTATAGGCAGATTCTTTACTGTCTGAGCCACCAGGGAAGCCTACAAATAAGCACAGTTTGAAATAAATCAAGTAGAAACAATTAGCATAATTAGAATCAATTGTATATATTTACATATACAGTTCTAAAGTTTTCCTGTTACCAGAAAGAAGTACAAATCAATTTTCCAAAGCTAAAGTTATTGTTTTATGTAGATTGTTCCCTAGTCTCTAAAATTTGAGTAAGCTAAACAGCAACAGCCTGGTTTGCAAAATTTAACATGCATGAGAATCACCAGGAAAGCCCAATGAGAATCCATCCTCAGGGCTTCTTATTCAGTAGATCTAGGCTGGGTCTGAGAATGTGGATTTGAAACAAGTTTCCAGCAGATGCTGATACTCTGGTACAGAGGCAACCCTTAGAGAACCAAAGGGTCTGAAACAAGCCATATTACCAAGACACGATTGCTACCACAATTTTCCTTGTATGGGACACCAGAAAAGACCATTTCTCAAACCAAACTGTTCTTTGAATGACTTCCAGATATTATCCTTTTGTGCTTGAGTCACAACTTCGATTAAACTTTTTTATGTATGCAGATTGAAAATACATTCTAAGAAGAACTTGGACTTGGCAAGTGGAAGCGGAAAGCCCTCTCTTGCAGGGCGTCCTAGTAAATCCCACAATTTTCTAAACATAAAAATCTTACACCCAGCTTGGCTGCTGTTAAAACATATTGCTTAGATTTAATTGTAGTACAGGTGGCTGAGTGGTAAAGAATCTGCCTGCCAATGCAGGAGACGCAAGAGATGCATGTTTGATCCCTGGTTGAGAAGATCCTCTGGAGAAGGAAATGGAAACCCTCTCCAGTACTGTTGCCTGGAAAATCCCATGGACAGAGGAACCTGGTGGCTACAGTCCATGAAGTTTTGGGCATGACTGAACAACTGAACAGGCACACACACACACACACACACACACACACACAGCTACACTCTAGGTATCTGCCAGATAGTTCAGTCTTAAACACACCCAATACTATTTTTAAAAAGCCAAAAGAAATTATGTTTGTCAAGCATTGTCTGAAGGATACCAGGCCACACATTCCTCTCCAGGTAATTTATATGTTGGTGGCATAGCAGTATGTTGCTGTCAATTGTGGAATATACTCAGTTCAGTTCAGTTCAGTCGCTCAGTCATGTCTGACTCTTTGCAACCCCATGGACTGCAGCACACCAGGCCTACCTGTCCATCACCAACTCCCAGAGACTACTCAAACTCATGCCCATTGATTTGGTGATGCCATCCAACCATATCATCCTCTGTCGTCCCCTTCTCCTCTCACCTTCAATCTTTCCCAGCATCAGGGTCTTTTCAAATGAGTCAGCTCTTCACATCAGGTGGCCAAAGTATTAGAGTTTCAGCTTCAACATCAGTCCTTCCAGTGAACACCCAGGACTGATTTCCTTTAGGATGGACTGGTTGGATCTCCTTGCAGTTCAGGGGACTCTCAAGAGTCTTCTCCAACACTACAGGTCAAAAGCATCAATTCTTCAGTGCTCAGCTTTCTTTAGAGTCCAACTCTCACATCCATACATGACCATTGGAAAAACCATACCCTTGACTAGATGGACATTTGTTAGCAAAGTAATGTCTCTGCTTTTTAATATGCTGCTAGGTTGGTCATAACTTTTCTTCCAAGGAGTAAGCGTCTTTTAATTTCCTGGCTGCAGTCACCATCTGCAGTGATTTTGGAGCCCCCAAAATAAAGTCTGACACTGTTTCCACTGTTTCTCCATCTATTTTCCATGAAGTGATGGGACCAAATGCCATGATCTTAGTTTTCTGAATGTTGAGCTTTAAGCTAACTTTTTAACTCTCTTCTTTCACTTTCATCAAGAGGCTCTTTAGTTCTTCTTCACTTTCTGCCATAAACGTGGTGTAAAGCTATTTATTAGTAATGAGAGTTAAGAGTGAAATTTTCAAATGATTTATTTAAAACAAATAATTAGATCAGATGTAGGGTTATCCCTCCAAAATCACTCTCATTAATTTGCATTCTGAAATGCTTTTTTTTTTTTTTTCCAAGTTTAGAGACAGAGCTTGGGTATTTATGAAGCTTATCTTACATGTATCTTTAGCAGTGCATTCATCATGAAAGTATCATCTACCTAATATTAAAAAAATTGAAACCATCACTTAGGTGATCTTAAATGTGACCCTCATTGGAATGACTTGGAATGCATATTGAAAATGCACATTTCAAGGTTCTCTCTGAGAATTCTTGAGCAAGAATGTCTTGGGTAGGTAGGGTGTGGGTATCTGCACATTATGAGCTATTCAGTTGTTCCTAATGCCAGTGAAAGTATGAGGCCACTCCTTCCTGCCCCTCTTCCCAATTCTGGGCTCCTACACAGCTGTACAAGTGATATATTGTCCTACTTTGCAGGCATTTCAAGAAATAGCTAGCTGATCTATCATTGCATCTGCTGTAAAGATGCTGAGAAGGAGTTCTGTGTTATATTAAATCACTTACAATGATTCCCAGAAAAAAAAAGTCAATTTTCACTATTAATGATTGTCCTTTTGTTTTGTTTTTGCTTAACTATCAATAGTATATACCATAGTATAAGAGAAGCATTCTCTTTATGGAGGATTGTAAGTGTTAGTAATTCGGTCATGTCCAACTCTTTGCCACCACGTGGACTGTAGCCCACAAGGCTCCTCTGTCCTTGGGACTCTCTAGACAAGAATACTGGAGTGGGTTGCCATTCCCTTCTCAAGGGGATCTTTTGGATGCAGGGATCAAACCCAGGTCTCCCACATTGCAGGACAATTCTTTACCATCTGAACCACCAGGGAAAGTGGAACCATTTTTGTGTCCACCTTTACTGAAGAGGATGCTGGTGGGTATTTCTGTCTGAGCTTCCTTCATGTCCCTCCTTCATGTGACCCTTGACTGATGTTTTGTTCGTTGCTTTCCCTCTTTCATCTTCTACTTTCTGCCATGTCTTTTTATTTGATGTAGTTGTTATATACTATCTTAGACATTTAGTAGAACAATGTGGTAAGTAAACCTATGTGAATGCGTGTATAGTGGAATTTGGAAAATGGCATATTTTTCTCTTGAGAAACAAACAAAGGAGATTCGGAGCCTTATCTGAAAAATGTCTTTTTAGGCATGTATAAGAAATCCTCATCTGGTATTAATTCAGTAACATTTAGCCCAGGTTTACTTGTAATTTACTTTTAAAACAATGTGTAAAAATGGTAGAGAATACTAGAAATTACCTGCTGAGAGTCTGACCAGATCAGGGTGTGTGTGTGTCTGCCTTTGCCTTCCCCTAAATGTGTGTTTAGGCGCTGTGATCCTCTCCCATGTTCTGTACGTTTACTTTGGAAATTGTGAAAACAGTTTTAACTCAGAAAAATCTATAGCTAGAAAATCAAACTCAATGCTAAAAAATAATTTTTTCTGCAAATATAATGTGTTTACACATAACCATCACAGGATCTCTGAAGTTGATCTCCCCTTTCTTACCACCCACTTTCTGAATATGTACGTGTGATATTGCAAGAAAATCTTAGCTATCCTGGCCAAGCTTCCATCTGCCTTAAACAAAAGGAACTGATTTGAGAAATTGTGTTTCTAGGAATTAGTAAAGGGCCAGTACTGGAGGGAATGGGCTAAGTCCTAACTGAGCCTTGATGCTTGGAGCAGAGAAAAGACAAACTTCCAAGAGGGAGACCACTTTTTCTGCCAAATGTTTGAATAAGGAAGATAAGTAGAGAAGAAGATGTAAGAACAAAGCTTTTGCAGGTGAATTAGAACCATCACGGCTCATATTCTTGGTGTGGCTTATGGTGTGAAGACAGAATCAGTTAACAAGAGAAGTGAGTTTTCAAAACCTACTGTCCAGGAAATTCCTGGTGGTCCAATGGTTAGGACTCAGTGCTTAAAAAGCCATCGGCCTGAGTTTAATCCCTGTTTGGGAACTAAGATCCCGTCAGTCACATGGCAAAGCCAAAAAAAAAAGAGAAAAATGTACTGTCCACTACTGTAATCTCACATGGGAGTAGTTTAGGATCAGTTCTGCTAAAAGCTCTTAGTTTGTGAGAAATAACAGTAAACAGTGCTCTCTGTTTCAAACTCAGTGATCTGATCCTGGAACACTCTTCCACATCAAGGCAGATGATTCCTAAGAGACATTGTACCCCAGATCTATTTCTGACCTGAGGAACTTTCACATCTCTGTTATATTTTTGTCTGTAAAAGAGAGCAAAGTAGACACGAGATTTAGATTTGACCTATGTGTAATCAATATATAATTAAAAATTAGAACAAAAAGAGTGAAATCTTTAAAAAACATCAAAAGACTACCAACAATTAGGCAAAAAAGAAACGATGTTGATATATATGATTAGGGTTTTTACATAGTTTAGGAAGTTGGGTAATTGAAAGGGTTTGCTCAAGTTTTTGACTGTTAGTGAGGATTAAAATACCCTTTAAATTGAAATTAAATATTGATTTGGCTTAATAGTAATTGGTAAGTTCCCTACCTATTTCAGTTTGACTTTATACAATTTATGATCACCATCTCTGATTCAGATTTCTTTCTAATGAAATGAAAGCAATATTTTATGTCACTCACCTTTAAGGTTGCTCCTAAGCAGTGTGATCGCATATATTTCAAGCCCAGGTAAATGATTCTGTATGATTCATAAATAGAAATATTAAAATTTGGATACCCTGCTGTTAATATGCCAAGTCTGCATATTATTTACTTACATATTTATTATTTCTACTCCTCTCCCGTCAACACACACTAGAATGGATGCATCTTTCAGATGAGGGACTTTTACCATCCTGTTCAACTGCTAAATCACCAGTGCCCAAAACAGTACCTGGGCATAAAAGATACTCCATAAATATTGCTTGAATAAATTAATAGCAAGCAGGCAGTTAGAGCATCTATAAATCAGATTGTACCGCTGTTGACAGTGATTGAAATCCAGGAGATAAAAAACAAGCAAAGTGTGTGTGTGTGTGTGTGTGTGTGTGTGTGTGATCAGAACAAGCTGAGGAAGGAATAAAAGAAGGCAAGTGCTAATCATACCATATTACCCTATCAGGTTAAATTTATATGATCCTTCCCAAATTCTAGCCTCACTGTTTCTTACATTCTCTTTCTTAAATTCTCTCATCCCATAGTTTATCTTCAGGGACCTTCTCCTTTTAGACACTAAATTACATCCTATCTCTTCTGTACAAAGACACAGCTCTAGCGAAAATGCCATCTCTCTTGCCTGGATTAGCTTTTCTCTCTTTACCAGATGATTGCCATCAACATATTAATACACACCCCAAACTTCCTAAAAACCTACTCTTGGCTCCTGTTCTCTGTCCATCTGCTACCTGATTCCTCTGTTCTAACTTATAGCAAAACTGGTATTGAGTGGTCTCTACCTGAAATATTTTATTTTCCCCATTTTCTCTTTTATTTAATCCAAACAGGTTTTCACCCATCCGCTGAAAGCACTCACGTCAAGGTCACGAGGTTGTTCAATTCAATGATCAAAAGTCACTGTTGATCTAATTATACCTTCTAGAACATCTGACCCAAGTGATTATTCTGTCCTTGAACATTTTCTTGTTGCCTTCCTGGACTACATTTTTCTTGTTTTCCTCTCATCAGTTGCTCTTACCATCAGTTCACTGGTTTCTTCTCACAGTTCTGGCCTTTGGCTTAATCCCTAAACTCCTTCTATTCTCTACTTACAGCCCCTCTCTTGGCAACCCAATTCTGTCATGCATACTCTGATACCTCTCTAATTAATGTCTTGAGTCTAGACCTCTCTGCTAAGCTTCTGAACTCCAAATTCATGTATCTAAATCAACACCTCCAATAGGATATCTATTAAGTAAATTAACTTCAACATGTGCAAAAATGAAAAATGAACCCCTGGCCTTGCTCGCTAGCTTTTTAGAGTCCCTGCCAACTACACCCCCCTTATGTCAATGAATTGTAATTCTTCAGCTGCTTGGACCAAAAATCTTGCCACTGGCTTTACCTGCTCTCTTTCTCGCAACCCCACATCAAATCTGTCAGCCAATTCTCTTGCTTTTATTTTCAAAATACATCCCTAACCTGACCCTTCTGTTTTACCACTTGACCTGCTGCTTCTCTGATACAATCTACCACCATCTCTTACCTGGAATATATTGTGATGGCTTTCCAACTAGTCTCTTTGCTTCCATATTTATCTTCTTTACTATCTATTTTTATACAAAAGTGGAAAGATTATTTTAAGACTTTGAATCAACACTCATTGCTCTAGTCTAATCTCCTCAATGATTTCTTTTGTTACTCAGGGGAGGAGAAGGTATAGTTGTCAACTACCACTGTACTCTAGCTCTTCAATTATTCCATGCTCTTTTCCCTGCTACTCAGCCCATCCATCATGCTGTTCCAGCCATCAGCCTCTCTATTTGACTAGATGGACCTTTGTTGGCAAAGTAACATCTCTGGTATTCCATATGCTCTAGGTTGGTCATAACTTTCCTTTCAAGGAGTAAGCATCTTTTAATTTCATGGCTGCAATCACCAACTGCAGTGATTTTGGAGCCCCCCAAAATAAAGCCTGACACTGTTTCCACTGTTTCCCCATCTATTTCTCATGAAGTGATGGGACCAGATGCCATGATCTTTGTTTTCTGAATGTTGAGCTTTAAGCCAACTTTTTCACTCTCCTCTTTTACTTTCATCAAGAGGCTTTTTAGTTCTTCTTCACTTTCTGCCATAAGGGTGGTGTCATCTGCATATCTGAGGTTATTTATATGATGCTTCAGTTCAGTTCAGTTCAGTCGCTCAGTCATGTCTGACTCTTTGCAACCCCATGAATTGTAGCATGCCAGGCCTCCCTGTCCATCACCAACTCCTGGAGTTCACCCAAACTTATGTGCATTGAGTCGGTGATGCCATCCAGCCATCTCATCCTCTGTCGTCCCCTTCTCCTCCTGCCCCCAATCCCTCCCAGCATTAGAGTGTTTTCCAGTGAGTCAACTCTTCACATCAGGTGGCCAAAGTAAATAATCAACATTTGTTGAATGCATGAACAAATGAATGAGTAAGTGAATAAACAAATGAGTGAGTGAATAAGATATTATTCAGAAGTTTCAACTCAGGAGCCACAATGTAAATGATGATTGACACCAAAGTGTATAGTGAGAGTATAAAGCAAACATCTCAAAGTAGATTCAAAGAATCAATAGGGAAACTCATGAACATCAAATGAGTAAAGGATGTTGGAAATGTCAGGAATTTCACAAGAAGGATTTGGCGAGGGTGGGTGCTCTGTTACAAGTCCTGCCTTCTTAATCCAAATGGAGAGGTTGGAGAAGGGAATTGTGCTTCTGCTTTCACCTAAAGTCAAAAGAGTAGAACGTCATCAGGATTGCTCATAGAAGTTGCTATACATCCGATACATCCTCCAAGTTAGAGAGTAGGTTGAATGAGTGAGTGCAAGTTGTTCAGTCGTGCCTAACTTTGCAATCCCATAGTCTGTAGCCCGCCAGGCTCCTCTGTCAATGGGATTCTCCAGGCAAGAATATTGGAGTAGGTTGCCATTCCCTTCCCCAGGGAATCTTCCTGACCCAGGGATTGAACCAGGGTCTCCCACATTGCAGGCAGATTCCTTACTGTTTACAGAGAACTAATGTTCACTGATCAATATAAAGAAAAAAGATTTTAGCTATTTATCTAAGGAACGGTCCCCTAAGAGCATCTGTGTAAAGGGAGTTATCAAAAATCAAACAGCATTGGGACTTCCCTGGTGATCCAGTGGTTAAAACTCCATGCTTCCACCACAGAGGGCACAGGTTCGTTCCCTGGTAGGGGGACTAAGCTCCTTCATGCCAAGTGTAGCATCAAGTCCAAGGACAATGTGCTTATTGTCCAAAAGCACATTGGACAAAAACCTACAGAAGCATCCAGCAGGGAGTCAAGGCTAAATACCTGGCAGATCTAAAGAGCTGAAGCTCCCAACCCTATCCCATTCACCTCTCTTCTTTCTCTGACTCTAGACCTGACCGTGTTCTAAGCCACAGGGAACAAGGTGTAGAAAAAGGAGAAACGCTGTGCAGAGACAGAGAAGGGAAAGACACATAGACACACTCAAAGCAATGGCAGCGCCCAGAGGAGATGTAAGATCCAGCTCAGAGTTTGATTTGCCTTTGAGACAGGGAGAAACAAATTTATCAGTTAAAGCCATTCGTGACTTTGTGACCATAAGAGGGACCAGAAAATTCATGGCTACTTGATCTATGTTCTTTCTGAGACTGAGGCTAGGGAAAAAGAAGACACACTCATTTAATTTAAATATACAGTGGGAAATAAAAAAAATTTCTCTTAATGAGTAGACATGCACTAGACTTATTTCAACATTTATTACAGGAAGATGAAATGCAGGCAGAACATAGGCTTCAGTACAGGACTATCCTTGAAAACAGCAAATATTCACCTTCTAACCTTGACCTTCTAACAACCCTTGGATCCTCATAGCTCATTATCATGCTGGAAATGATGATTCTTTAAGAATACTAGAGTTCCTAGAGTTTAGAAATATTGTTATTCGTTAAAGTATTTCTTTGTTTTCTCAAATCTTGTACTTTGCTATTTATTACTTTAAGATACGAGAATAGGGAATTAACTGTGTGTATGCACTTTTTGTGAAATAATTTAAAAAGTAATTAACTAATGGTATAAATAGTGGGGGGGCTTCCCTGGTGGCTCAAGGGTAGAGTATCTGCCTGCCAATGTAGGAGATGCAGGTCAATCCCTGAGTCGGAAATATCCCCCTAGAGAAAGAAATGGCAACTCATTCCAGTATTCTTGCCTCGGAAATCCCACTGATGGAGAAGCCTGGCAGGTTATAGTCCATGGGGTCACAAAGAGTCAGACATGACTGAGCTCACACACACACACACACATACACACACACACTCACTCACTGACAGCATAGTTTTAGAATTCACAAGGTCATTCGTGAGACTAAGTCTATGTAGCAAAGACAACCTTAAGAATAAAATGGAGAACTTACAGAGGTTTGTATCAGTAATTTTATATAGTATTTAAAACAGTGTAACATTAGCACAAGGATAAACAAAGAGAGCACTGGAAAACAAACAGGAGTAAAATGTTGCACATATCTGGTCATCTGACTTAGAATAAAAGTGGCACGGTGCAGCAGTGAGAAAGGACAGTATTTACAGTAAGTGACGCTGCATCAGCTGCTCATCTACAGGGAAAAAGCGAACCTTGATTCTTACCTTAGTCCATACACAAAATGAAATCCAGGTGAATTGCAAATCTAAATATGAAAGGTAAAGTAGAATATTGAAAAAAAAAAAAGGACATCTTCATGTAGGCAAAAATTTCTTAAACAAGACACACAAAATATTAAATCTGGAGCAAATTACTGTTACATGAGGCTACATAAAAATAAATTCTGCTTTACAGAAGATATCACTGAGAGACTAAAAAGGTGAATCACAGAGTGGGAAAAGACATTTGTAATATCTGACAGAGGATTCATTGTCAAAATATATAAAGAACTCCTACAAATCAACACAAGAAATATACATAACAAAATAGAAAAATTGGCAAAAGTCTTGATCAAGCCCTTCAGAAAATATCAAAATGATTAACTGCTGTTAAAAGATGTTGTCTCACTGATGATCAAGGAAATATAAATTAAAACCTAATGAAATTCCAGTTAAGTACTTAGCAGTAAAGTTTAAACGAACAAACTACCAGTATAAACAATGGGAAGATATAAAACACTCACACTCGGAGCTTCAGTATTGGTAACAGTATAATTGGGTGAATCACTTAGGAAATTGTTCTGAAGCATTCCTAAAGTGTAACAAATGTATTGAGTTAGAAATCAGGATTGTATTTTTCAGTGGGTTGAGGAGGTGCGTGGTGATGGGTAGGGAGCACAAAGGGCTTTCTGGAATGCTGATAATGTGTTTAATCTCTTCGGCTTGGAAGTTACAGAAAGTGTTCATTTGTGTGAAATTGGGTCAAGGTATCTATCTACAGTTTGGAAGATTTTTTGTGTTTATATATGAATCAGTTCAGTTCAGTTCAGTCCCTCAGTCGTGTCTGACTCTTTGTGACTCCATGAACCACAGCACGCCAGGCCTCCCTGTGCATCACCAACTCCCAGAGTTTACTCAAACCCATGTCCATCGAGTCAGTGATGCCATCCAGCCATCTCATCCTCTGTCGTCCCCTTCTCCTCTCGTCCTCAATCTTTCCCAGCATCAGGGTCTTTTCAAATGAGTCAGCTTGTCACGTCAGGTGGCCGAAGTATTGGAGTTTCACCTTCAACATCAGTGCTTCCAGTGAACACCCAGGACTGATCTCCTTCAGAATGGACTGGTTGGATCTCCTTGCAGTCCAAGGGACTCTCAAGAGTCTTCTCCAACACCACAGTTCAAAAGCATCAATTTTTCAGCACTCAGCTTTCTTTAGAGTCCAACTCTCACATCCATACATAACCACTGGAAAAACCATAGTCTTGAGTAGATGGACCTTTGTGGGCAAAGTAATGTCTCTGCTTTTTAATATGCTGTGTAGGTTGGTCATAACTTTCCTTCCAGGGAGTAAGCATCTTTTAATTTCATGGCTGCAATTAGTGATGCTTCCTAAGGCCCACTTTACTTCACATTCCAGGATGTCTGGCAAAATTATTTAATTTTGAATGTTTATCTTATCACAAATCAGAAACCCAAATACTCAATGTAATAGACAAGAGACCAGAAAGTATATGTGTTGCCATACAAAAAACTTCAGTTTGGCTGGCTTACCACTTTATGTTCTGTTTTTGCTTTTGTTGTGTGCCAGTCAGAAGAATAATCCACCAAGCTTTGCTTCCATGTTTAATGTTCCATCAATTTGTCATCCTACAGAGATTGTTATAAAAATATGACTTGACCTGATATTATCTACAACTATCTGGAATATATTTTTTCCAGTACTTGATTTTAAGCTTATCGTAGATGTAAGACATATTTTTGTTGTGTGCCAGTCAGAAGAATAATCCACCAAGCTTTGCTTCCATGTTTAATGTTCCATCAATTTGTCATCCTACAGAGATTGTTATAAAAATATGACTTGACCTGATATTATCTACAACTATCTGGAATATATTTTTTCCAGTACTTGATTTTAAGCTTATCGTAGATGTAAGACATAATCTCAGATTCAGTGATTTGTAACTGACATCTAGTCAATAAAAGAAAAAACATCTACGTCATGAGTAATGTTTATATGAACCTAAGATGCTCCAAGATTTTTGGGAATCCAACTAAATTAGAAATGCTATCAGTGACATCATTGTTTTAGAAATCAATTACCCCTGCATTATTTTAAAAAGTTAATTATACAAAAGAATTTCAAACAATTCATGAGTTTATAAAGCAAAATATTGCATTTCTAAATGTATGTACTTCAAACATTTTTATTTCTAAACTTATTTTTCTTGATTTATTTATTTTTTATAAACAGATAAATTTATTTCTATATACAGTTGTAAATACAGGTAGTTGTATTTTTTTTTAAATACCTTTACAGAGAGAAAATAAATTATAATCTTCACTTTGAAACTGAGTCACCTGGATATTTGGCTTCATGGTAGGGTGGAACGGGATGGGATCTAGGCAACTTTCAAGGTCTCAGAATTACAGAAATGTGGGCAGAATAATGGAGCTCTGCTTTGCTTATTTTTACCTAGTGACACTCTGCTAGAGTCAAGGCTCTCTTCTATTACTTGTTTTTCACCTAACAGTATGGCTTAATGACTTTGTCAGTACAGAACTCTACCTCATTCTTGCCAACTATTGCACCAAATTCCATACACCCACTGATTCAGGGTTTGTGCCTTTTAAGTTCCAGTAGATAACACCAAACTGTCCTCTGAAAGTAACCCCCTCGTCAATTTTCCAACTAAGAATATGAGAATCCCTAAGATGCCTCTCCATGATCTCCACATCCTGACATTCACACACTTCTGTAATTCTCTCCCCGTGATTAGGGGCTGGATGTATTGACTCACTTTTAACAAATAGAATATTTCAGTGATGCGTGCATGCATGCTAAGTCGCTTCAGTCATGTCTGACTCTTTGCAACCTGGGGACTCTAGCCTGCCAGGATCCTCTGTCTGTGGAATTTCCCATGCAAGAATACTGGAGTGGGTTTTCATGCTCTCCTCCAGGGGATCTTCCTGACCCAGGGATCGAACCTGCATCTCTTACGTCTTCTGTGCTGGCAGGCAGATTGCTACCGCTATGGCCACCTGGGAAAACCATTTCAGTGATGGGATGTTATTAATAGACTGTGGCTTCCATCTTTCTGTCTGTCTCTTTCCTTTTTGTGCTGGGGCAACCAAGATGCCATATTACCCCTTGGAGAAACCCATGTGCCCAGGCAAGGAACTGAGACCCTCAGTCCAGTCATTCACAATGAACTGAAGGATCTAAACGTGTGAGTGAGCTCAAAAGTGGACCCTTCAGTTCACTTGTTGAGTTTTGAGATTAACTGCAGCCCCAGCCAGGAGTTTGCAATCTCCTGAGAGTCCTGGAGCCAGAAACAATAGGTCAAGCACCTCCCAGATCCTTAACCACAGAAACTATGAAGCAATAAGTCTTTGTTGTTAAGAATTACTGTTTTAGTATGATTTGTTACATAGTAAAACAAAGATCATGGCATCCGGTCCCATCACTTCATGGGAAATAGAAGGGGAAACAGTGGAAACAGTGTCAGACTTTATTTTGGGGGGCTCCAAAATCACTGCTGATGGTGACTGCAGCCATGAAATTAGAAGACGCTTACTCCTTGGAAGAAAAGTTATGACCAACCTAGATAGCATATTCAAAAGCAGAGACATTACTTTGTCGACTAAGGTCCGTCTAGTCAAGGCTATGGTTTTTCCTGTGGTCATGTATGGATGTGAGAGTTGGACTGTGAAGAAAGCTGAGCGGCGAAGAATTGATGCTTTTGAACTGTGGTGTTGGA
>SJYT01080562.1:134663-200537 GCA_006410635.1 Cephalophus harveyi | reverse complement strand
TACTGGTCTGTTTATCTTTTTTCATTGATCTGTAGAATTTCTAATGTATTTAATGATTAATGCTTTGTTTGTCAGAGATGATGCATATATTTTTTATCCTTTTAACAATATATAATTTATAATTCATGTGCAGCCAACAATACAGATTATTTACCTTGTTGCTTTTAGGTTTGTATTAGAATTAGAAAATCACTGCAATGCTAATATTTTTAATATTTTCTTGCATTTTCTTATGAAAGCTTTGGGATCTTTCATCTAGCTTTTGAACCCATCCACTGAAAATTATGTTTTAATGAGGTTATGGAAAGAGCTAAATGAAATTCCCCAATTGGATAACCAGTTGTCAAAGTATCAGTGTGAAATATTTTATTGTTTACCTCCTACTTCATATGTCAGTTTGTACATAATCCTCATAAAAACAGACAGTTCTGAATGCTATATTCTGTACCATCAATTTTACCACTACTTCCTGCAATAACCAAGCTGTTTAAATTGTTTTAATGCAATAATATGTTTCGATATTTGATGGAACTTGTGTCTAGTTGGTCTTCCTTTCAAATATTATCTTAACATTTTGCTCATGTTTTTTCATAATAAGTTTAAAATCATTACAGATTTACATTTTCAGATTAACCTTAATATGAAGAATAATTGGTAGAGACATTACTTATTTTGAATACTGAATTCTTCTTAGCCAGGGACATAAAGGAACTTTCCCCTTTCTTCAGGGTATGCTTTATGACCTTCAGTAAATTTCTAGTTTTTTAAAAATAGGTTTTACAAGTTTCTTGCCACACTTAATCATAAGTATTTAATGAGCTCTGTGGCTATTCTAAATGGGACCCAGTTTTCTATTACATTTTAAATTAGTCATTACTACTGTATAAGAAAGTTATTGATTTTTTAATATTGATTTTTTTATCTGGCTACTTTCCTGGACTTACTATTTCTGATTTTTTTTTTTTTTCAGTGATCCTTCATAATTTATTTTTTGGTTGACAATCAGTTTGTTTTAAATAGATGATAGATAGATATAGATAGATATAGATGATTGCATATGTATATATACACACACAGACATATTCTTTTACTTTCATTTTATGGCATGGTCTGTTATCTTCAAAAATATCAATATTAGCATAATAACTGGGATTCTTTTCTTATTTCTGACCTACTGCAGATTCTTTTTTATATTCGTTTTCTAGGTGCTACTGTAACAAATGACCACAAACTTTGTGACTTAAATATCATATATTAATGCGTGTGTGTGGAATCTAGAAAAATGGTACAGATGAATCTAGTTGCAGGGCAGGAATAGAGACACAGACGTAAAGAACGGACATGCGAACACAGCAGAGGAAGGGGAAGGCAGGACGAGTTGGGAGAGTTCAGTTCAGTTCGGTTCAGTCGCTCAGTCGTGTCCGACTCTTTGCGACCCCATGAATCGCAGCACGCCAGGCCTCCTTATGATCTACTAAAATCATTCATTCATAAAAAACCATAAATGCCATATTTTATAGTTCTGGAGGTCCTGAATGAACCTTGTGTGCATGTTCAGTTGCTCAGTCATGTCCAACTCTTTGTGACCCGATGGACTACAGCCCATCAGGATCCTCTGTCAATGGGATTTTCCCAGGCAAAAATACTGGAATCAATTCTTCAGGGGATCTTCCCGACCCAGGGATTGAACCTGTGTCTCCTGCATCACGGGTGAACTCTTTACCCCTGAGCCACCAATGGGGTGGGGGCTCCAATTAAGCTATTGGCAGAGCTGCTTGATGCTGGAGGCCCCAAGGGAGAGCCTGCCCGTTGCCACCATCAGCCTCTGCAGGCTGCCTACCTCCCCTGGTCCCTCTTTCCTTCTTCATATTACTCAAACCTCTTGCTTCCATCATCATGTTGCCTTCTTCTCTCTTTAACTCCAATTACCCACATAACCCAAGATCCTCTTCCCATCTCAAGATCCTTGACCCAATTATATTCGCAGAGTCACCGTAAGCATGTACGGTAATGTATTCACAGGTTGCAGAAATGAGGACCTTTTTCCGGAGGGAGGTATGTTATTTAACCTCTCACACTTAAAATACTTTACTGTTCAATACAGGATACAGGATGCTTGGGGCTGGTATACTGGGATGACCCAGAGAGATGATATGGGGAGGGAGGTGGGAGGGGGGTTCAGGATTGGGAACTCATGTACACCCGTGGTACCGTAAGCATGTACGGTAATGTATTCACAGGTCGCAGAAATGAGGACCTTTTTCCGGAGGGAGGTATGTTATTTAACCTCTCACACTTAAAATACTTTACTGTTCAATACAGGATACAGGATGCTTGGGGCTGGTATACTGGGATGACCCAGAGAGATGATATGGGGAGGGAGGTGGGAGGGGGGTTCAGGATTGGGAACTCATGTACACCCGTGGCAGATTCATGTCAATGTATGGCAAAACCGATACAGTATTGTAAAGTAAAAGAAAAAAAAAACTTTACTGTTATTTATGATGTTTTTTAAGGTTTTTGGTAGATTTTTTTAAAATCATGTTTTAAAAGTTTTTTTTCTATAACTAACTTACTAAGGTAGGTTTTTTCCAAGTCACTAACAAATATTATAATGAATCAAGTGATTTAATCATCCATATTGAAATGTTTATTCACTTTTCTCTTTTAATTTGTTAATGTACTAATTATATTAATGCACATGTCTCATAATCTAAAATATTTCTGTGTTCTCAGCATACACCTTTCGGGCATAATGTATTAGCAGTCTGCTAATGCATTCTTGAAATTAACTTGGTAATAGTTTATTTATGATTTTCATATCTGTATTCATGAATTTTCTTTTATGTGCTATTTTTATTCAATTTTGACATCAGTTATATTACCTCTATAGTTTTACTGTTATTTATGATGTTTTTTAAGGTTTTTGGTAGATTTTTTTAAAATCATGTTTTAAAAGTTTTTTTTCTATAACTAACTTACTAAGGTAGGTTTTTTCCAAGTCACTAACAAATATTATAATGAATCAAGTGATTTAATCATCCATATTGAAATGTTTATTCACTTTTCTCCTTTAATTTGTTAATGTACTAATTATATTAATGCACATGTCTCATAATCTAAAATATTTCTGTGTTCTCAGCATACACCTTTCAGGCATAATGTATTAGTAGTCTGCTAATGCATTCTTGAAATTAACTTGGTAATAGTTTATTTATGATTTTCATATCTGTATTCATGAATTTTCTTTTATGTGCTATTTTTATTCAATTTTGACATCAGAGTTATATTACCTCTATAGAATGCTTTAAGAAAGAGTCTATTCCTTTCTCTTAATAAAAAAAAAATTACAAGGAAATTATTTCTTTTTCGGAGGTGCAATTAGCCTTACTGATAAAACACTCTGATTCTATTATTGCCATGTCATGATAGATAAGCTTTCAATACTTTTCCCATGTACTAGCAACACTTTTTATCATTCCTTAGACAAATTGGTAACTTTTTTCATTAGAAAAATGAATTTTTTAAGGTGCTTAATTTTTAACATAATCTATACCAAACAAGTCAATCAAAGGAAATCAATCCTGGATATTCACTCAGAAAGGACTAACACTGAAGCTGAAGCTCCAATACTTTGACCATGTGATGCAAAGAACCAACTCACTGGAAAAGACTCTGATGCTGGGAAAGATTGAAGGCAAAAGGAGAAGAGGGTGACAGAGGATGAGATGGTTGGATGTCATCACTGACTCAGTGAACATGAGTTTGGGCAAACTCTGGGAGATAGTTGAAGGACAGGGAAGTCTGGCATGCTGCAGTCCATTCAATAAATGCTGGAGAGGGTGTGGAGAAAAGGGAACCCTCTTACACTGTTGGTGGGAATGCAAACTAGTACAGCCACTATGGAGAACAGTGTGGAGATTCCTTTAAAAACTGCAAATAGAACTGCCTTATGACCCAGGAATCCCACTGCTGGGCGTACACACCGAGGAAACCAGAATTGAAAGAGACACGTGTACCCCAATGTTCATCACAGCACTGTTATAATAGCCAGGACATGGAAGCAACCTAGATGTCCCTCAGCAGATGAATGGATAAGAAAGCTGTGGTACATATACACAATGGAGTATTACTCAGCCATTAAAAAGAATACATTTGGATCAGTTCTAATGAGGTGGATGAAACTGGATCCGATTATACAGAGTGAAGTAAGCCAGAAGGAAAAACACCAATACAGTATAGTAATGCATATATATGGAATTTAGAAAGATGGTAATGATAACCCTGTATGCGAGACCTCAAAAGAGACACATATGTATAGAACAGTCTTTCGGACTCTGTGGGAGAGGGAGAGGCTGGGATGATTTGGGAGAATGGCATTGAAACATGTATACTGTCATGTAAGAAACAAATTGCCAGTCTAGGTTCAATACAGGATACAGGATGCTTGGGGCTGGTGCACTGGGATGACCCAGAGAGATGATATGGGGAGGGAGGTGGGAGGGGGGTTCAGGATTGGGAACTCATGTACACCCGTGGCAGATTCATGTCAATGTATGGCAAAACTAATACAATATTATAAAGTAAAATAAAATAATAATAATAATAAAAGAAACTTATAGAATGTAACAAATAAATATTACCTCAATAAAAATAAATTAAAAAAAGCAAAAAAATTGCAAGTATATCCTCCTATTCTGTTGGATATGTTTTCACTTTCTTGATAGTGTGATGTGGCCCTTTGAAATACAAATATTTTTAAGTTTGATGAAGTCAAATTTGTGTATCTCTCTTTCACTAATTAGGCTTCTGATGTCATGCCTAAGAATACATTGCCATATCCAAGATCACAGAGATTTAGTCATATATTTTCTTTTTTCAGTTTTATACTTTTGGGTTTTACATTTATATCCTTGAGTGATTGTTTTATGTGGTATAAAGTAGGGATCCAAGTTACTCTTTTACATTAGGTATTCCAGGAATATTTGTTGGTAATGCATTTCCCCCCTATTGAATTGTATGGATACCCTTTCAAAAATTAATTTTACTCCAAATATAAGTGCTTATTTCTGTAATCATAATTCTATCTCATTGATCTACATTTCTTTACTTAGGCCAGTACCACCTTCTCTTGCTTAAAGTTTTTCTCTTTTAGGCTTTGAAATCAGAAAGCTTTTTTTTTTTTTTTAGATTATTTTAGTCATTCTTATATTCTTTGCATTTTCATATAAGCTCTATTCACAACTTGCCAATTTCTCCAATAGCCACCTGGGATTCCAACATGACTGTGTGGAAACTTTTTATCAATTTGGGGAGTATTTCTACTTAACAATACTGTCTTCTGATCCGTGTACCAGGGGAATCTTTCTATTTGTTTAGAGTTACTATAGTTTTTTAAATTAGTCTATTTTAATTGGAGACTAATTACTTTACAATATTGTGGTGATTTTTGCCCTATATTGACATCAATCAGACATGTATTCCACCATCTTCAACCCCCCTCCCTCCTCTCTCCCCACCTTATCCCTCTAAAGGTTACTATAAATTTATTTAAAATGTTCTGTAGTTTTCAGAATGAGCTTGACAATTCATTTATTAAATTTGATTTTGTTTTTGATAATAATAGAAACATAATTGTTTTCTTATTATTATTTCTGGATTGTTCATTCCAAGTGTATAGATATAAAATTGAATTTTATATTGGCCTTGTAGCCTGTCACCTTGTTCAACTCAGTTTGAATACTTTTCAGTGCATATATTAAGATTTTTACATATAGAGTCATCTGAAAATAGAGAAAATCATTCTTTATAATATGAGTGTTTTTTTGTTTCATTTTCTTGTCTAGTGTACTGATTAGAACCTCAAGTAGTGACAGCAAACAGCCGTTCTTTGTTCCTGATCTTGGAGACAAAGCATCTAATCTTTTGTCATTAAGTAGAATACAGATATTTTCCAGATGCTTTTGAGCAGTATATGAAAGTTCCTATCTATTCCTAGTTCATTAAGTGTTTTTATCATGAAAAGTATTTGATTTTTGTTAGAGTATTTTCTGTGCCTATTACTATGATTATGTGGTGCTTTTTATTCTATTGATATGGTGTATTATATTAATTGAATTCCTTAGATTAAAACCACATAAAGTTTCTGAGATAATTCCCATTTAGTTGTAGTATATGGTTAATTTTATATACTGCTCGATTCTGCTTGCTAGCATTTTGTTGGAAGCTTTTTAAAATTAATCAACCAATTAATTAATTTCAATTGAAGGATGATTACTTTACAGTATTGTGATGTTTTTTGCCATACATCAATGTGAATCAGCCACAGGCATACTTGTGTCCCCCACCATCCTGAACCCCCATCCCGTCCCTCTGAGTTGTCCCAAAGCACCATCTTTGGGTGCCCTGTTTCATGCATCAAACTTTCACTGGTAATCTATTTTACATATAGTAATGTACATGTTTCAATGCTATTTCCTCAAATCGTCCCACCCTCAACTTCTCCCAACTGAGTCCAAAATTCTGTTCTTTACATCTTTGTCTCTTTTGCTGCCCTGCATGTAGGATTGTTGGTACAACCTTTCTAAATTCCATATATATACATTAATGTACAGCATTTATCTTTCTCTTTCTGGCTTACTTCACCCTGTATAATAGGTTCCAGGTTGGAAGTTTTTAAATTTGTATTCAAAAAAGATTTGGCCTGTGGTTTTCCTTACATCGTCATATTTGCTGAGCTTTAGTATCAGAGTCGGAGAAGGCAATGGCACCCCACTCCAGTACTCTTTGCCTGGAAAATCCCACGGACAGAAGATCCTGGTGGGCTGCAGTTCTTGGGGTCGCTAAGAGTTGGACACAACTGAGCAACTTCATTTTGACTTTTCACTTTCATACATTGGAGAAGGAAATGGCAACTCACTCCAGTGTTCTTGCCTGGAGAATCCTAGGGACGGAGGAGCCTGGTGGGCTGCCATCTATGGGGTCGCACAGAGTTGGACATGACTGAACTGACTTAGCAGCAGCAGCAGTATCAGAGTAATACTGGAATGATGCAATTAATTAGTATGTATTATTTCCTTTTATATATTTTGGAAGAGTTTATAAAGAATTGCTATTAACTCCCATTTCCATGTTTTGTAGAATTCGGCAAACACTGGAGCCACGCCTGTCCATTAAGAATAATTTCTTTATTAATAATTTAATATTGCAATTTTTATAAGCCTATTCCTTTTATCTGTTACTTATTTAGTCAGTTTTAGGAGCTTATGTCTTTTTAGAAATTTGTGCATTTCATCTAAGTTATTTCATTTATTGACATACAATTATTCATAGTATTTCTTTATAATTTTTTTTTTTTAATTCTGTAAGGGCTTCCCTGGTGGCTCAGAGGTTAAAGCGTCTGCCTCCAATGCAGGAGACCTGGGTTCGGTCCCTTGGTCGGGAAGATCCCCTGGAGAAGGAAATGGCAATCCACTCCAGTATTCTTGCCTGGAGAATCCCATGGATGGAGAAGCCTAGTAGGTTACAGTCCACGGGGTCGCAAAGAGTCGGACACGACTGAGCGACTTCACCTCACCTCACCTCAAGGCAAATAGTAACATTCTGGGCTTTATTTCAGATTCTAGAAGTTTGAATCTCTCTCTCTCTCTCTTATTTTTTTGGAGGAGGTGATGAGTCTAGTTAAAGTTTTGTCAGATTGGTTATTTTCAAAGAGGTTCAGTTAAAATGTTTCTATTAATTTTCTAAGATATATTTAATTTTTCACTTCAATCTTTATTATGTTGTTCCTTCTACTGGCTTTGTCTTTCCTCACTTTGCTTTGTTCCCCTGTTTCTCCCCTAGCTTCTTACTTTTGTATATATATTTGTTTTAAATGTTTATTCTATAATATATTCACTTTAATGCTCTGATTTTTCAGCTCAGTAAAACTTCGGACAGATACTAGAGCTTTTGATTTGTGCTATTCTTAATGTCTTTAGCATCAAAATAGTTGTTCGTTTTTGATTAGGCTTTGTCTTTATTTCATAATTTATTTAGAAGGACATTTTTGAGGTTTAACCTGCATATATCTTTCAATCTTCTGACTTTATGGCATTATACCCAGGGACTTTGGACTGTATTATTTTTGCTTTAGGAATTAATTGGAATTTCTCTTAAGGCATAATTCTTGACCTATTTTAATATGTCCTATTTGTTATTGAACAGGCTACATGTTCCCTATTTCTTCAGTGCCAAGTTTCTCTTTCTTTCATCATATCTATTATATCATGCATATTAATTGCATGCATAAATTTCAACATTAAACCTAAAACATCCATTAAAAGAAAAAAGCCCTCATGCTGAATAAAAATGCATATTTTCTACAAGAAATGTTGAATTAAAAGGAAATGAGAAAGAATGCCAGAAAGAGAGATCAAGAGAGTAGAATATACAGTATTAATATAAAAAATGTTATACTTAAGTTTAAAAAATAAATAAATAGGACTTAAAAGGTTTAACTGAAAAAATATATTTCACATTAAAGATACAAACTTTATAAATATCTGTGCACCCAGTAGTATTTAAGCACATGTCAAAATGTTGTTAATATGAGGGAATTCGGAGACCTTAACACATATTTCTCATTTCTTGAAAAAAACAAAAGGTCAGTGAACTGTAAAAAGATATGTTGGGCAAACTTCAACACTTCTTCAAAGCAAACACATGCAATTAGGAAGACAAGAAAATTTCCTCAACATGAAAAGTGCCATGTAAAACAAAAACTACAGCTAACATCGTACTCAATTTTGAAAACAAGTGAATCCTTCAGGTTGGGAGTAAGGTAAGGATATTTACACTTACCACTTTTATTCAGTAGTGTATTAAAGGTCCTACTCAGTGCAGTAAGGCAAGTTAAACAAATAAAAGCAGAGTTTGAAGGAAGATGTAAGTAACTTAAAGAATGGTAAGACTTCCCTACATCATTCAAGCTTAAAGCGATGGCACCAATAGATGTTTATGGTGATGACGTTGTTCTGTATCCTGATCGTGATGGCAGTTTTAAGAATTTACACATGTAATAAAATGGCATAAAATTATACACAGACATTCCTGGTTTTGCTATTACACTATATTTATGTAATTATTAGAAGGAAATTTGGTAATGAGACCCCTCTGTGTTATCTTTTCAATTTCCTGTAAATCCTTGATTAGTTCAAAATTTAAAAGATGATAAAAGAAAATCTAAGCCTACTTGTACTTAGTAGAATAGACCTTAACCAGTCTTATGACAACCCACCACCTACATTCCATATCCCTGCTGCATCACTAAGATTTAATTGAGGTGCTGCAGAAAAATCTGCCTTGCTAAACTGCTACTGAAGATACATCCATATTTGTGGCTATGGAAACATCTATTGCCCATTTTCTCAATGCCTTGCTAGATAAATACAATGGAGAAAGAGAGGGAAAAAAACTTAGGAATGAGAAAATAAAATAAAGAAAGCAGAAAATAGAAATAACACAATTTAACACTAGAAGGACAACACAAGGATTAGTAAACTTTCGTGTAAATTTACTTACATTAGTTTTATTTAGTTACAAATTTCATGAATCTTCAGCAGTGTGTTGCACTAACATGGACTGTGAAATGGCCCTTTTTAAATATTATCAATCCTGACACTTTATAGACTTTCATGTCACTGAAAACTGTAACCACATTAAAAAACACCAGTAATGTATCTATTGATGCAGTTCAGATCTGTGTCTGTTTTATCCCTCTTCATCTATTTATTTTCTTTACTCTCTGCCCCTTTCCCATCAAACAAACCTGGCCTTCAGCTTCTTAGTCCTTTTTGAGTCAACGGGGTCAGAATCGAGAGTAATTAAGAAGGTTTTTAAAAATAGATATTTTTAGACACTATTTGTAAAACCACAGAAATCCCCAGAACACAGGAATCAGAAATTTCTCCATCTCAGGTTGACTCCTCCCAGCTTTGAAATGCCCTGAATTCTCTGACTTCTTTCTTAGGCAGTGTTGGTCCCTTGAACACATATGAACAGAAAGACTTATAAAAGAAAATCTAAAATTGTCTTAAAAGTGCCTGAGGATATATTTTGATATGCACAGAGACAGTCACTATTTAATTTCTTATTTAAAAGTCTCTCACTTGATTTCTTTTTTCACTTGTAAGAAAGGCGGGACCAGGGTGTAAGTTCAGGTCAGCTAATTCAGAGCTACAGCCTGTCTCTTGGAAGTATGACTGTAGGAGTTCACTCAGTCTCAGGATTTAGAATATATCTCAGGAGCTATATTCTAAAAAGATTCTCAAGAAGATTAAGAAATGACATGAAAGGCATCTAATCCCCTCCCGACCTGTGTTTCCCTCTCAATAATGGCACCACCACCAACCTCGTGGTCCTAACAAAACCCTGGCTTTTCAACCCCAAGTTCTGTTGGTTCTGTGTCTGCCACATCCTTCATTACATTTCTTCTCCCAACACCATTCCCACTGGCAGTCCTCTCTTGCTTACAACTCATCCTCACTGTGATCTCCACGCTTCCATTTCACTACTTCACACCAATCCAGTTTTCGCTGCAGCTAGAGTAATCCTTCTGAAATGTGGACATTATCCCTCCACTGAAAATTCCCCAAGGTTCCCCTTTGCCAAAATTACAAAAACCAGACTCTTTTGTGTGTGCTTTTGCAATGTAGATATTTCCCTAAGGATGGAAAATAAGTTAAACTTCTCAGTGAAATTTTGCAGGAGGAGGAAAAAGTAAGGACTGTGTAGTTTCACGTCATTTTAACCTCCATGAAAGCCACTGATGTCATGAGGTGGGGTGGGCACACCTACGAGCATGGACAAGCCTCCAGGAAGTCCAGAAAACAAATGAACAGATCCCACTGTCCAACACGATTTGAAAATGGAAACTAACTCCTCTTCCAGACATCATTAGAAGTGGGATCCTCCACGTTCTACACACACTTCTTTCATCTGAATGGGTACACCACACAAACCTCAGAATAGTAATATCTTTGAGTTGTATGCCAACAGAAACCATTTTCACTTGATGAGAAAAAATCCTCCCAAATTCTCAAGCTTCATCCAATGTTCAGTTTTTGCAAAGTGCATGTTTACTACAGTCAAATTACATGTAAGAAGTTATGCAATTGTGAATAAGTTGATACTACACCATTCATATACTGCCTTGTTCCTCTTTAAGTAATTGGAATTCAACAGGTAGAATAGTTACTCCTATCTATGCAATCACCAAAGAGTAAAAAAGATAAAACTATTCTTAAATTTCCTTAGTATAAAATTGTTGTTTGTATCTGCACCTGTAAACATGCTCCCAGGATTCAAGCATAAAGGATACTGCTTGGTGAGTGGCTACAGAGATGGAAGAATTTGTTTAGGTTTCTTGCTACTCGTATCTAAGTGGAAACGCCCCACCTAATAATTTAATTTTTCCCATTCAAAGACAGCAGTGTCCACCAAAACATACCTGACTTCCAAAGCACACGGCATCCCATTTTCCAGGACTAAGACGAGTAAAAATCTTTCAAGTATTTGATGAGTAGACAGAAGGAAACCTTTTTCTCCCCTTGGTCAGTAAACAAACCCAGAGAGAATAGCTTTCCAGCATGTTGAAGATTCTCTGGCAGATCATTAATCCCAGAAAAATCTCTCCAAACTTACTGATGCGTGGATTCCATTTTCAAATTTCTCATTAGTTCCTCTTTATGGATTAAATGCTGATGTTCACGAATGAACGCACACAGCTTCAGCTGATGGATGTAATTGGGTTGTAATGGATTTTAGCTGCTGTTCCTTCTGATCTAGCCAATTTGAAATGCAGTATCAATGTATTCTCCCCATCTCTCGGTAGGGAATGAGAAATTGAAACCTACAAGATGAAATTTATCAACTTTCATAAAGTCAGCTTCAACCATCATAAAACTGTTAAACTTCTCATTATCATTCTACTGCAGTTATTTCTCGAACTCTGGTCTGGCAGTCAAAATATTAAAGTGTATTTGGAATAAGTAGAGTTGATCCTCCAATATTCTGCGTGTCCTCAACATTGATTTAGGTGCTGTAAATATTACCAAGTGAAGATGACATTAACACGGCAGAATTTAACACCAGAAACATAAAATGACAAGAAAAGATTTAAAGGTTGCAAAACCTTCTGCAATTTTATATTTTAAAACATGATTTGCAGCTACAGTAGGTTCAATAACAAAGATTACATGTCTCCAAGTCTCAAAATTTGCTACTGAGCTGTTCTGGATTACTGTGTCTCAGCACTGGAACATCTAGTGATGAATGAGAGACACAGATCAGGGAGAACTTAAGTTGTTAGCTGTCTCAGTCCCTTCATTTTCTACATTGCTGTATGTGTGTGTGTGTTTTTCAAGTCCCAACCAGTATTTTCCTGTAGTTATGTATTCATGAGCTCTGTTAACAGTGAGGTCAAAATTCCACTGAGCTCAAACAGACTGAAATTTCCTCTTATCATCAATACTGTAAACTGGAACATAGAGTGAAATAGCTGTTCTATTAAGAAATGTCGGTGAAGACTATTATGGGAAAACAATCCTTTAGTCCTCTCTTCCTTAAACGTTCCTTTTAAATTAATACAGAAATTCAAGGTTCTCATACAATTCTAAAGTTTATTTAAATAATGCAAAGCACACTGTAAAACGTGACTAGACATTTACACACCACCTCTATTTTACTCTACAGAGAAAACTTATCACTGGTAAAACCAGAGGACATAGACTAGATGGAGAGAGAGGGAAAAAATATTACCTAGTTATTATGTGTCTTTAGATTTAAACGACACTTTGTACTGTCCTTCTTAGAAAGCTACAAAAATGCGCTTTTCTTTGGGTTCATAAAACTTAGCCAGATAAAGCAACATACCTGGGAGGAAATAAAAACCATTAATGACTTATTTGCTTTTCATAAATAATAATTAGCACATACATTTCACTTAGCATCCTCAAAACACTTGACAAACATTAAGTAATTAATTAATTAAAGAGAAGACCATGATGAGTTTAATTGGAATCTCCCCAAGGACACTCAATACTTCTTGGTTCAAACAGGTTTTGAAATAACAAGAATAACCTTTCTTGTGATATTTGACTGCCAGTTTGAGCCCGGAAAGTACCTGAGTGCATGACAATTAGATGTTTTTAAAAAGGTCAATTGGATTTTGTGTAACCTCTAAAATGAGAGGTTGCGTTTTTTCTGATTGCTCTCTCTCTCTTCCTTTCCCTCCTTAAACACACACACATACACATATACACACAAGTGACTTAATCTGACAAATAAAATCCTCCCTCCCACTCAAAAGACCATATCCAAAACCAAATTTATGACTATGATGTTATATTAAAATCCAACCAAAACTACATAGAAAAGGCATAATTTTAAAGAAAAAAATGGATTCACTCCTATAAATTAAAATTAAAATCAGCCATTCTCCACGAAGACAATCCCTTCCTTTTCTCTCCATAGGAGAAAAGTGAACTCCGATCAGTAATCTGTTTTTCTGCAAAGGAGAGACCTTCCTATTGATAAAAAGTAGAATTTAATCTCTTAATCATTCATTGTTTTCATTTGTACCTGAGTTAAAGGTTTCAAATGGAATCATCTTTCTTATGGAGCAGAATCTCATTTCAAACATGATAAAATTTCAGAGAAAAGATGATATATGAATTTTCATAGCCATTCCATCAACTTTAAGTTATTGAACTGCCTTAGTGTCATGGAAACTGAAGCAGTGAAACAAGGAAGGTGAATCCAGCAACACCATCTTCTCTTCATCCTAGAATATCTCCTTTTATCAACAAAAAACTTTCAAAGAGAGTAAAGTAGGTCTGTGACGCATGTAACAAGTTATTCTTTAGTCCAATTGTAACTAGAACAAGACTTGCAATTGCCTTTGTAGGCAGTATTTGTATACTAAAAAAAATCCAATTCAATGCTAAATATTCACCAATTATATTTTATTAAAAATAATAGAAGCTAGCCTGACCACCTACCCATTATTTACACTTGATAAAATTGGTTTTGACTACTTTTGAAAGCCAACTCCCCTACTTGGAAGGCGAAGGTGTTCTATAACTAGATTAAAACAGTTACAAGCTATATGTCAGCATATATCCCCTCCCTGTGGACCTTCCTCTCACCCCCCATCCCACCCCTCTTGGTGCTCATCACAGAGTACCAAGCTGAGCTCTCTGTGCCATACAGCAGCTTCCCGCTGTCTATTTTATACATCAATGCCAATCTCCCAATTCATGTCACACCCCCTTCCCCACCCCATGATCACACATTCGTTGTCCACATCTGGGTCTCTGTTCCTCTATTTTTTTTTAAATAAATAAAAATACAATGATATGCCTTAAAAATAATTAAAAGAAAAATGTGCCCAGTGCACAGAGAACATTTGCAAAAGAGGATTTCAAAAAAGTTACCCCCATTTGTTTTGGGGTAACTTTATTCAAAAGGGACTGAAATCATTCAGGGAGGTTCTGTAATACTTACTGTCATATACTTTTACTTCTCAAGCTGATAATCTACAGTGTGCATACCTTTTCCATCGTAAGTGATTCTGTTTCACCTCTGAGAGAGATCAAGGCTTGTTTTATATGACTTGCTCCACATACAAGCTGCTGCTGCTCAGTTGCTCAAGCGTGTCCGAGTCTTCTGCGACTCCTTGGACTATAGCCGGCTGGGCTCCCCCGTCTATGGAATTCTCCAGGCAAGAATACTGGCGTGGGTTGCCATTTCCTTCTCCAGGGGATCTTACTGACCCATGTACCTTGTGTCTCCTACATGAGGTGAAGTCGCTCAGTCGTGTCCGACTCTTTGCGACCCCGTGGACTGTAACCTACTAGGCTTCTCTGCCCATGGGATTCTCCAGGCAAGAATACTGGAGTGGATTGCCATTTCCTTCTCCAGGGGATCTTCCCGACCCAGGGATCGAACCCGGGTCTCCCACATCAGAGGCAGACGCTTTAACCTCTGAGCCACCAGGGAAGCCCGTCTCCTACATAGGCAGGCAGATTCTTTACCACTGAGCCACCTGGGAAGCCCATTCCATATACAAGGCTGGGTGTCAATTAAGGGATCACTTACCTTAAATCTCATCACCATGATGTCTGCCCCATTTAGATAAGATGAGGAGAGAGTCAACACCTTTCATCTGGAGCTTTAAAAACAAAGCTAATTTCTAAGTTCATTATGTGGAAAATACGAATCAATTGTATTAGAGGTTTCTATATTTAAAAATAGACCTGGGGTGGTTTGTTTGGGGTTCTAGAATGCTTTCTGCACCCTTTAATACATTTTTCCCCTGACTCTTGTTCTTCTGTTTTCTAAAGGTGGGTTGTTTTATGTTGGCTATGTGTGTGTGCTTTAACCACTCTTCCACTGTTAATCCAGACTCCATCTTCACACTACCCTGTTTAGCATTTCTTGAATATCTGTGTACACTCATTAATTTGTATAGATTACATTATTAGCTTGTGTTGCTAGGCATCAGGTCCTCATTTTTCTCCTGCTCCTAAATATGTAATTGGAGAAATCCTAAACTAATTATCTAATTTCAGCCAATACGGAGTCTACATTTCATAGCTTTATTATCTTTATTTTAAAGCTCTTCAATTCCACTTCAAACGCAGTTAGAAGATTGGTATCAATACCTAATTGTATGGCAAGGACACTGCACTAAATTCTTTTCATGCTCCTCAGCACGGAAGGAGATTTTATCTGTCCAGATTATGCAAAATTAATCAGTTTTTGAGATAACACTGAGATGTTGTTTCCTTCAGTTAAGAATGATTCAAAGGAAGAGAACTGATCTTTTCCTATATTTATAGAGTAAAAATATAAGAACCCAGGGGGGCAGCAGAATCTCTCATTCTGCTTCTTGCTGCCTTTCTATTTGATTTATGGACAATCTCTATGTTTTTCTGGTGAGGAAGAAAAAAAAATCTTTTACAGGAAGAAACAAACAGAATCTTTTTCAGTTTCCAAGAAACTTCTCAAATACAGTACCCATAGTGAGAAGACCCTTTTGGTAACTACGTTGGGCAATTCACTTGCTCACATCATGTTCACCACCACTTAAGTGGCTGTGCCCAATAAATATATTACACATTTTATTAGCATTTGATCAAAGCCAACCTCTCTCACACTTTCCAATGACTGTCACCATTCTCAACCTTTCTCTCTTTTACACACTCACAAACCCACACTCACACACACACGTGTTGTGTATTCCATTATTCTTCATATTCAGCTGCAAAGCTTATTCCCTAAACTACTTAGCTAGATGGATAATTAGATAGATAGAGAGTGGAGTAGGAAATGGCAACCCACTCCAGTACTCTTCCCTGGAAAATCCCATGGACAGAGGAGCCTGGCAGGCTACAGTCCATGGGGTCTCAAAGAATGGGGTGCAAGTAAGCAAGTGAGAACATAGATAGGTTGATAAACAGGTAGATACATATTGTGATTAGAGGAAAAAAAAAGTTAGCTCACAAGCAAAAGTGCTTGATCATTATTATTTTCATTGTATCTTATTAATCTAATTGTCTATGTTACTCTTGATGACTTAAGATACAACTGCCTTTAGGCATGTGTGAGAATAAAGTTTATCCAGGGGAGATCTTGCTTATGGCCCTGACTTCAGAGCATCATCCATTTTTTACTAGTGCATTAATGACTCAGAAGATCAAAAGGCAACAGAATGCCATGAAATGAGCACATAGTTCTGTATCAAATGAGCTGTTTTGAATTTGACTCCATCACTTACTAGATGCAAAAGTGTGTTAGTCACTCAGTCATGTCTGACTGCGATCTCATGGACTGTAGCCCACCAGGATCCTCTGTCTATGGAATTCTCCAGGCAAGAATACTGGAGTCAGTTGCCATTTCCTCCTCCAGGGGATTTTCTTGTCCAGGAATTGAACCCAGGTCTCCGGCATTGCAAGCAGATTCTTTACCATCTGAGCCAAGGGTCTTGCAGTACAAGATGCAGAACTACAGGTTAATTTCTTAACTTGGTGTCAACCTAATTTAGCAAACACATCGGTTCTTACTGGACAATTTATTAGTAATATAATAGGAACCACTCCCTACCCACCCCACCCCACCCAAAAAAAAGGACATAATTGGAGCTTTAGGCCTCAAGCAAGCAGTTTATAGTCTAAATGGGAAGTTGGCAAACTTTTTCCATAAAGGATCATATAGTAAATATTTTAGACTTGGCTCACCATTTGGTCTCTGTTGGAACTACCCAACTCGGCCCCTGTAGAACAAAAGCAGCCAGAGACGATAGGAAATGAATGGGCAGCGCTGTCTTCCAGTAAAATTTAATATATAAAGACAGGCAGTGGCCAGATTCTGCCCACACTCTGTAGTTTTAAACCTGTGATCTATAGCAGCAGTCCCCAACCTTTTTGGCACCAGGGACAGGTTTCATGGAAGACAAATTTTCCATGAACCTGGGGCAGGTTCCGGGATGATTCAAGTGCATTACATTTATTGTGCACTTTATTTCTAATCTAATGCCTCCACTGATCTGACAGGGAGTACCAGTCCACAATCTGAAGGCTGGGGACCTCGACCTAGAGCATCATTATCTGAAACATTCCTGTGATGATGGAAGTGTTCTGTATCTGCTTTATCTAACACAGCAGCCAAGAACCTTATGCAGCTCTTCAACTCATGGCATGTGACTAGTTGATGAAAGAACTACATTTTAAAGGTTATTTAATTTTAATTTACATAGCCACATGACACTCATATTTATTGTTTTGAACAGTACTGGTCTCAAGGAAAAGATAGGCATAGGAGAATGTGAAGACTATTAAAAATGACAGACATACAGATACAAGGAAGAAGTAAGCAGAATTAACTGGTAATTTAATTGAAGGCTTCATATACTAAGTGGCATTTGAAATGGGTCTTGAGAAATGAGTAGACTTTTAGTATATAATATATATTTTTTTATTTTATGTTGAATTGTAGCTGATTAACAATGCTGTGATGCTTTCAGGAGGACAGCAAAGCTGCTGTTGCTGCTGCTAAGTCGCTTCAGTCGTGTCCGACTCTGCGACCCCATAGACGGCAGCCCGCCAGGCTCCCTGTCCCTGGGATTCTCCAGGCAAGAACACTGGAGTGGGTTGCCATTTCCTTCTCCAATGCATGAAAGTGAAAAGTGAAAGTGAACTTACTCAGTCATGTCCGACTCTTAGTGACCCCATGGACTGTAGCCCACCAAGCTCCTCCATCCATGGGATTTTTCAGGCAAGAGTACTCGAGTGGGGTGCCATTGCCTTCTCCGACAGCAAAGCTACTCAGCCATATATACACATGAGAGATTTTTTGGTAGTCTTTCTAACCTTGCTTGCAAAACCAAAATAGAAATAGCCAAAGCTGCCATAGGAACACTTTGTAACATAATTCTGCTTGTAGTGACAGAACTTTGTAGTTGACAGTGTTTTCTACTTAAAGACATTTGTTAGACACTCTAGTTTTCCAAGATTACTATGGTACAGGGGGAAAGGTACAGGCTTTAGGACTAAGAAGAACAAATTTAAAGCTTTGTTCTCAATCTTACTTATCAGGTGAGTTTAGATAAGCCCCTTTATCTCTCTAAACAGTAGTTTTCTCATCTTTAAGATGGAAAGGTACTGTTGACTCTTAGGTCATTTGTGAAAATTAAAAGATGATTCAATTAGGGGCTTCCCCAGGTGGTCTAGTGGTTAAAATTTCACCTTCCAATTCAGGGGGTGTGGGTTCAATCCCTGGTCGGGGAGCTAAGATCCCGTATGCCTCGGGGCTAAAAAACCAAAATATAAAACACAAGTAATATTGTAACAAATTCAATAAAGACTTTAAAAATCATCCACATCAAAAAAAAAATCATAGAAAAAAGTGATTCAATTATAGTACTTAAGATAATGCTAAGAACTTGGGGTATGGTTCCTGAGTTATTATTTAATTACTATTACATCACAAATATAATTAGCATCTTCTTTTTTTTTTTCTGTAGGAGAATTATCTGTATATGACAAGTATCTTGCCCAAGACCACATATCTTATAAACAGTAGAATCAAATTCAGAAGGTTCAGAACTCCTCATGTAGATTCCAGGCCTTTTCCACCTATTATTGACTCCCTTGTTAAGACAAACTAATGAAATATTGGAATATCAGTTCTAGATTCAATCTTCTATCTCAGGGGTTTTTATTTTTTATACTTTAGATTTTTTTGATGTGGACCATTTTTAAAGTCCTTATTGAATTTGTTACAATATTATTTTTGTTTTCTGTTTGTTTGGCCTCAAGGCATGTGGGAATCTTAGCCCCCCAACCAGAGATCTAACTTGCATCTTCTGCATTGGAAGGCAAAGCCTTAACCCCTGAATCACCAGGGAAGTCCCTCTTAATGGGTTTTAGGAGATTTTCAGGCTGATAGGGTTTAATCGAACTAGTCACTCATGTTTACTGGTTAGATTTCTTGTTTTGACATGAACTCTGTGCAGACTTCATTTTATTATTTAAATACTTTTGCAAGATATTAATATCTCCATCTTTACAATTGTTCATCTGTGCTACAGTCTAGAGCAATGAATCTTGATATTCCGAAGCATTGACACAAACCAAATGTGCTAATACCTAGGGCTTTATATCTTAAGCTTGTCTTGACATGGGTTTGTGCTATGTCCTGTCTATTCTATGTTCATCTTTAATTTATGTTTAAACAGCTTATGTTTAATTTATTTGTTTTCAAAGTGAAGCTGCAAATTGTCTAAAATACATGGAATTTCATTCCCTGCTATCTCTAACCCAACTTGTGTTCTAATACTCATAAACACAGGCATTGAGCAACACAAAATCTTTCATATTTCCAAGCAGAAAAGAAATAAGTTGACAAAGGTAAGTGGAAGCGTGTGTTTTTTTTTTTTTTTCCTTACATCTCAAGCAGAACTTAGATTAATAACGACAAGCACTATAGAAATTCCCTATGTTGAAAAGCAGAAAGTTTTTGTATTGAACTTATTCTGTCCCTTCATTGTACCCATTAAAAAAAAAAAAATCCCCTCTGTCAAATAGGATTTTCCAGCTCTGCCTTACCCTTGTGCATTGCTCTGAGTGTGTATGAAAGGAAACTAGCCCGGAGTCTTTGAAGTATTTACCTAAGTCCTAACTGAAATAGTAACATAGCAAGCAAAAGGAAACACTGCCTAGCTCAGGAATTGAACTAATTGCATGACACTTCTCTTTCCAAACCTAATGTCAGAATCCTTCCATCATTTTCTTTTTTGTAACTAGACAAGACGTGGCTAAATGTTCTTGCATCTGTCTGACGTTAGCTTGCCCTCTCTTTATGGGATTTGATGTTAGGACCCAGCCCACCACACCGTTGGAGGAAAGACTAACAAGGAGGAGAAATGAGAAAAGAAGGATGTCAATATCTTGCTTCCTTTGTAGTTCCTTTCACTCTCCCTTTGAACTGGATGTGTTTTACGTGTTCCCCACTCAACCTAAACCCATAGCAAGCTTTCCCACATTTCAAATTACTATAACCTATACAGCCCTACACTTTTTTCCTAACCAATTCAAAGAGAATTTTAGAAGTGTAGATAAGAAAAGGAGCATTGAAGCAGTTGGGGAAACTTACTTATGTACATATTTACTTATTTTATTCAGTTCCTTCTTTATTATAGAAGGCCAAATGGAGGTCCAGAGAGGTGACATCTCTTACCAAAAGTTTGATATTAGTTAACAGCAGAACTGTGTTTAGCATTCATGTCTTAAAATTTTCATTGCAACTTATTCTATGGCATATGATGCTCTTGATATATAGGCATCTCTGAATATCACAGTGGTGTGAACATCAACCTAGAGCCAGACATCTTGGAATGAGAAGTCAAGTGGGCCTTAGGAATTATCACTAAGAACAAAGCTAGTGGAGGTGATGGAATTCCAGTTGAGCTATTTCAAATCATAAAAGATGATGCTGTGAAAGTGCTGCACTCAATATGCCAGCAAATTTGGAAAACTCAGCCGTGGCCACAGGACTGGAAAAGGTCAGTTTACCAAAGAAAGGCAGTGCCAAAGAATGCTCAAACTACCGCACAATTGCACTCATCTCACACGCTAGTAAAGTAATGCTCAAAATTCTCCAAGCCAAGCTTCAACAGTACATGAACCATGAACTTCCAGATGTTCAAGCTGGATCTAGAAAAGACAGAGGAACCAGAGATCAAATTGCCGACATCCACTGGATCATGAAATGACCCAAGAAAGAAAAAGCAAGAAATTTCCAGAAAAACACCTATTTCTGTCTTATTGACTACACCAAAGCCTTTGACTGTGTGGACCAAAACAAACTCTGGAAAATTCTTCAAGAGATGGGAATACCAGACCATCTGACCTGCCTCTTGAGAAATCTGTATGCAGGTCAGGAAGCAACAGTTAGAACTGGACATGCAATGACAGCCTCGTTTCAAATCGGGAAAGGAGTACATCAAGGCTGTATACTGTCACCCTGCTTATTTAACTTACATGCAGAGTGCATCATGAGAATCGCTGGGCTGGATGAAGCACAAACCTGAATCAAGATTGCCAGGAGAAATATCAATAACCTCAGATATGCAGATGACACCATTCTATGGTAGAAAGCAAAGAAAAACTAAAGAGCCTCTGGATGAAAGTGAAAGAGGAGAGTGAAACAGTTGGCTTAAAACTCAACATTCAGAAAATGAAGATCATGGCATCTGGTCCTATCACTTCATGTCAAATAGATGGGGAAACAGTGGAAACAGTGAGAGACTTTATTTTGGGGGGCTCCAGAATCACCACAGATGGTGACTGTAGCCATGAAATTAAAAGACGCTTACTCCTTGGAAGAAAAGCTATGATCAACCTAGACAGCATATTAAAAAGCAGAGACATTACTTTGCCAACAAAGGTCAGTCTAGTCAAAGCTATGGTTTTTCCAGTAGTCATGTATGAACGTGAAAGTTGGACTATAAAGAAAGCTGAGCACTGAAGGATTGATGCTTTTGAACTGTGGTGTTGGAAAAGACTCTTAAGAGTCCCTTGGACTGCAAGGAGATCCAACCAGTCCATCCTTAAGGAAATCAGTCCTGAATATTCATTGAAAAGACTGATGCTGAAGATGAAACTCCAAAACTTTGGCCACCTGATATGAGGCCAAACCTTTGGCCAACCTTCACTGATGGCCACCTGATATGACTCATTTGAAAAGATCCTGATGCTGGGAAAGATTGAAGGCAGGAAGAGAAGGGGACGACAGAGGATGAGATGGTTGGATGCCATCACCAACTCAATGGACATGAGTTTGAGTAAACTCCAGGAGTTGGTGATGGACAGGGGGCCTGGCATGCTACAGTCCATGGGGTCACAAAGAGTCAGACACAACTGAGCGACTGAACTGAACTGTGAATATCCCATCATTTTGCTTGTTTTTTATTTTAACAAGAAACATAATGGTCTAGGGTCTTACAGTATAAAATTCTCTTCCTATAAGCAAGCTATACATTTTAAGAAGTTAAACACATTGGGACTTCCCTGGCAGTCCAGTGGTTAAAACTTCACCTTCCAATGCGGGAGGTGAGGGTTCAATACCTGGTTGGGGAGCTGATAATCCACATGCCTTGGGGCCAAAAAATCAAAACCTAAAAAACAGAATGAAGACTGTAACAAATTCAATAAAGACTTTAAACATGGCCCACATCCAGAAGATAATCTTTAAAAAAAAGAAGATAAATACCTAGACTTCATATATTTCACAATATTGTGAAATAGCAAAATGTTCATTTTTTGCCTTGGTGATTCTCATAAAGCCACTTTCCTATGTACTTTCCTACCTCTTTCACAAATTCAAATTTGTCAACTCTTCCCAGCCCAACTCCCTAAAGACTTCCCTGAAGAGTCCAACCTTCACTGATTTCCCCTTGGTTCAATCCTACACATGTCAGCCCTAGACAAACATATTGCGTGTGTCAATGCTGTGACTCCCAGCTAGAGTGCATTCAACATCCACCTAGGAGGGAGCATAGATTCTTCTGGTGTCATGTTAGGCATAACTCCCTCTCAATTATATACGAATTTGAAAGACTGAATTAGTGCTTTGATGACTTTACAGAGTGGCTATGACTTCCCAAACTACTATGAAATACTCCTTGTACCTAGGTTATTAACGAGGTGGACAAGCCTCAGAGTCTAGTCTAAGTTTGGACGTTATTACTGCATTAGTATTCTTACCCCGAAAGACCTCAGTACGTTTAACTGAGCCAACAGCCTTCACAACCATTGATGTTTCATTCATCTCATAGTTTAGGAAGCTTTGTTTTCCTCTTAATGTCTGAGGATAAAACTTTAAAGGAAAACATCTCCACGGGAAGTCTAGCATCACTTAGGAATGGATCATCTGTGGCTGCCAGCAAACACTGTTCGATTATCAGTTCGAATTTTCTCTTGCTCCTTAATTTCCTCCCGTTAGGTATTTCTTTTATTCCCTTGGATCACCCCAAACTATTGTTCTCCCTCCTAGCTGTTTCTATAGCTTTCAAGTATTTGGCAAGCTTTAGATTTTGATTGATCCTCTTTTTTTTCTCTCCTCCTCAAGTGCCAACTTCTATCTTCAATGAACTCCTGTCTGTTGTTCTTTGAGATTAAAAATCAATGAAAATTACAAAAGCTGAGGAATTCTTTAACAAGCTTCTTTGGCCCTCCCTTTCACCTTCTCACAAAGAATTTTTTTCCCCTGTTTTATCACTTCCCTTCCAAAAGTACCATACACCTTAATTAAATTATTACAATTCTTTTGAGGATTATGAATAAATCTTCATTTGTTTTCTTTATTAGCATTCGATCTGCTTTTGTTAATTGTGTAAATGTTCCCCGTAGGCAGAAAAGCAATATAACTCAAATGAAGCAGGGCTTTTTGTTAAGGATAGTCAATTTGATTAACATCACCGTCAATATGATGAATGGAAGCATTTTGGAACAAGTTGCCCGGTAACTTGAAATTGACAATATAATGTGTGTCATTAGGACTAAAACAATAAATTCAACAATGTATCATAATATTGATCTGGAATGCTCCTTGGTTTGGGATAAAATAATGATTCTGTACATTTACATAATATCATTCATTTTTTGATTCAATGCTTATAAACAGACTTTATCATCTTGAGGCTTAAATGACGTGGAAACAAGTGAACTTCATCAGTGCTGAAGGAGTAAAATGGTAATTCAGAGGTCTAGATTCAGTACTTGAAATGATAGAAACTGATTTCCCCTGTATGGCTAATATGATATAGTTAATAAAGAAGGCTTTACAGCAAATATAAGTAATTGTTCATGGGAACCACTGAAAATGGAAACCAAGAAATTGCAAACTTCCAACTATGGACTTTCTCTGTGTCAACCAAATGTTTGCCTATATTCAACAGTGGATAAATATCTGATTAACAAGTTTTCTTGAAGAAAGAGAAGTAGGTGAAAAAGGAGAAGTAGGTAGAAGAAAATACACCTAAGGATTGTACTAAGGGTGCCATAAGAATAAATTTTCTTCAAGGATTCTGAATCTTAATAATGGATCCCTTATTTCCATAAACTAAAGTTTCTGAGCTTAAGAAAGCAGAAAATAAAGAGAATAGTTCTTGTTTTTTTTTTTTCAATGTTATTTTGTAATTGTTTTTTTTTTGTTGTTTGTTTTGTATGTTGTTTTTTTAAAAGCAAACTTAGGATAATTTTATTTCCTGGGAAAGAGAAGATAATTTCTAAGGATAAAACCCCATCAAATGAAACATCAGTAAAAGGGAGAGAGACAGAGATAAGAGATTTTTGTGAATCGCTTATTTACTTGACACAAAAATGAAATCACTGTAACCATGAAACATAAGCTGTGACTAAATTTGTCCTACATGAAAGAAAAAACATTAATTTAAATATATATTTATACTTTACATGTGAAATTTATGTCATTGCCAGTTTTTCTACAAATGAGCAAACCAATCCTTAAAATTAACAAGTTTATATAAATTGGCATCAAGTTATTATGAACCAATAGCTATTTCTTCATCCAAGCTCTCTTGGCTTCATCAATAATTGTTAAAATACACAGATTTCTCTATTATCAGTTTAGTTTCACTACAGTCTATATATCACCTCTAAGACTTACTGTTAGACTCTTTCAAGAAACAATCATCTTTCAAGAAACAATCATGTGTTTCTATTTTGATAAACTATCCTATGCAAACCAAACATAGACAGTTTACTTTTTAAGAAACCTAGAATTAATGTAAGTTCAAAAAGAAGAAATTCTATTGTAGACTAAGAAATTGGTCCCAGGCTATAAATCCTTAGATGTAAATGCAGCTTTTAGTACAAAGATAAATTATATACAAATGCAGAACAAGCATCTTCTGGGAAAAGAGTTTAAAAGTACTTTAGAGGAAAAACAAGGTAAAGCAACCTAAATCAAAATCTCCTAATAGACTTTCTTCTATCACAGTTTTTCTCAACAGTTACTTTATTTTCTCTCTCTTTCTTCAATGGAGTAAAAAAAAAAAATATATATATATATATATATGCTAAAGGTTTAGTAAAACAAACTTGAATGAATATAACAAACCAAAAGGGACTCAGAGACACAAAGAACAAACTAGTGGCTACCAGAGAGGGGCGGGAAGGGCAAAAGAAGGAAACGGATTAAGAGGTACAAACCACTAGGTATAAAATAAACAAGATACACAGATGCAATGAATAAGTATAAAATGCACAGGGAATACAACCAATATTTTATAACTTTAAATGGAGAGCAACCTATAAAAATATTGAACCACTATGTTGCACAACTGAAACTAATATAGTATTTTAATCAACTGTACTTCAATTAAAAATTTGAGGGAAAGTGTTTTTAAAAAGAAAAAAAGAGAAGCCTATCATGAAAGAAAAGCAATACAAGCTGAATAGTAAACAAAAGAAGTGACCAAACTTGAAATGCGGGACCAAAACTCCAGGCAAATTAGAAATGATCACCAATATAAGTCAAAAAGGAAACAGCAGGGACTTCTCTGGTGGTCCAGTGGCTAAGACTCCACACTCCCAACGCAGTGGGCCTGGGTTCAATCCCTGGTCAGGGAACTAGATCCCACATGTCAAAATAAAGATCCCACATGCTGTAATTAAGATGTGGCACAGTCAAATAAAATTTAAAAATAAACATTTTTTTGAAAAAGGAAACAGTAAAACTGTGATTAGAAACAGTCCAACATTGAGATGTCAGTAACCATATTTCTTTATATGTTGTCTAAATTACATCAAATAAAGCAACAGATACAGTCAATATATTTTATGTTATTTTTTAAAATGTTGTCTTTTTTAAATCTACTTGTTTTACACATTCTTCCAGGGTATGAGATGCCTGTGTGATTTTCTTTTTTAATTTAGAAACACATGAAATTACAAAAGCATACGCCCTCTTTTCATTTGCTTAACACTAGACATGGAAAGCATGAATCTTCCAATGATGATAACCAAGACATTGTTTACCTGGCGTTGTTGTCTTTTTTAAATCTACTTGTTTTACACATTCTTCCAGGGTATGAGATGCCTGTGTGATTTTCTTTTTTAATTTAGAAACACATGAAATTACAAAAGCGTACACCCTCTTTTCATTTGCTTAACACTAGACATGGAAAGCATGAATCTTCCAGTGATGATAACCAAGACGCTGTTTACCTGGCATTACATCTTTATTTTACCCAGAGGAATCAGGGGAAAAATAAAGGCTGTGATTTAACTGGTTTGAGATTCAAAGAACATCTTTGTTAGGGTTAGTGCTACAAACTGAATTTAGGACTTTTTATGCACTGTTTCAATATGTTTATGTTTCGTGAATGAACTTGGGGTGCTATTGCTTATGGCTATACCTCCCTGAACATGCCCCAATCTTGTCTGAACTTAGGGTGCTATCACTTTTTTCCCAATGCACACATTTAACATCATACTTGTACAGAACATTCAGAATTCTTAAGAACAAAGAAATAATGAGCTACCCCAGAAATGGAGGGAGAAGAGATGGTTTATCCTGGCTTCTGTGCTTCTTTCATCACATCCCTCTCCCCTGGCAACGGCCATTATCCTCCATGCTCACGTCAGTGAACAGACCCAGTGCTAAATTCAGATATTTTATTATCCCACCCTCTCCTTGTCCCTTTGCCCCAAACCTCCACCCCGAGGAAGGATTCCAGGCCAATGACCTTTCCTTGCTTTCTTTCTCAGAAGCGTCTTGCTGTCAGCACACTTGCTCATTTCTTTAGTCCAAATGTGCCCCTTACAAAAATATCTACTGACCCTGACCTTTGAAAAGGGCAAAAAGGAGTTTTAGCTAGCGATAACGGGAGAGATGAAAGCCTTGACAATCTCCATGGAACTCAAGGATACTACAGTTTATCAAGGTGCAGCCCCTCTCTCACTGTTTGCCAAATCACTGTGCTTTTTGAACAATGAGAGTGAGTAAATCTGAAGCAAAGATAAGGAAGGAAAATAGTTCTCAAAGGGTAAATTACAGCCTATAAAGGGGGAAGGAAAACTTGTCATCTTTCAACCTAACTTTCCTTGACAGAAGTAGCCTTTAAGAATTCCCTTTAAATGAGTTCTCGACTTCTGGCAGGCTTCTCATGATGCAGTTCCCTTTGTTCAGGAATGATTATTTAAGCTTCCCAGTTTAGCCTCACAGCACAGATTTCAAGTTTTTTATTTTCCACTTTCTTTCTTTTTATCCCTAAGACAAATATTTCTGCCCAGTATGACATCAATTTCCAAAGAACTGATCTACTTCTGATAATGTATTTATGACTTCCTTGATGCCTAAACTATTTATCATCAGACACACACAAAGAAGTCATATACCAATTAAAGAGTGTGTTTCACTGCACATTTCCTTTCAAATTTATGCATGACTTTGGATGCAATATTTAAGTAGCGGCAATACAGCAAAAGATGGCTGACTCTTAGAAACTAGAAACCTACATACAAGCAGAGTCTCCTTCCCCACTCATTATCTTGTGCGTGCGTGCTTTTAATTAAATATCCCCGGGTTTTGGTGATCCTGCAGATGTTTGACACAATACCCATTCATTAGAAATGCTTTACACTTATCACATCTTAAAGATGGGCTTATCAGCTCTTTCTTTCAAATGCATGTCTCAGATTATTATGCATTGTGAGAGGACTTATTTGACAGGTTCAGAAGGGTTGAGCCGCAAGGAGATAACATTACGAATCCCCCTAGTTTAGTAAAAAGAAGTAGAGTGGCTGTGCAAAGTCATAGTCAATAGTTCATTTTGAATGAGTACATGTGCTATTATCTCATGAGCACATAAAAGAAGAGGGAGAGAGATAAGAGCTGTGTTTTCCACCTGTTGGCACATCGATGGGTTTATTCTAATCCCCATATCTCTCCATGCCCTTCACGAGAGCTTATTCACTTAGCTCCGATGGGCCTACCGAACATGGGCATTATCAATGACTGCTAATGAGACAGCAATTCTCTCATTTCAGGTTCATAACAACCTCAAGCCACAGAATATCAGAGATACCCCCTTTCCTTTAAAAATTAATTTTTATTAGAGTATAGTTGATTTACAATGTTGTGTTAGTTTCTGCTGTACAGCAAAGTGAATCCACTCTCTTTAAGATTCTTTTTCCATTTAGGCCATTATAGAAAATTGAGTAGAGTTCCCTGTTCTATCGGAGAAGGCAATGGCAACCCACTCCAGTACGCTTGCCTGGAAAATGCCATCTATGGGGTCACACAGAGTCAGACACGACTGAAGCAACTTAGCAGCAGCAGCAGCCTTGTTCTATACAGTAAGAGTTTATTAGTTATCTATTTTCTATGTAATAGTGAGTATACATCAATCCCCAACTCCCAATTTATCTCTCCCCTCCCCTTTCTCACTTGGTAACCATAAGTTTGTTTTCTACATCTCTGACTCTGTTTTGTAAATAAGTTCATTTGTGCTATTTTTTTTTTTTATTTTTAGATTCCACATATAAGCGATATCACATGGTGTTTGTCTTTCTCTGTGTTACCTCACTCAAAATGACAATCTCTAGATTCATCCAAGTGGCAGTATTTCATTCTTTTTTATGGCTGAGTAATATTCCATTGTATACATGATGCTCCATTTCATTCATATTGGACAGGTGGCAAACCATTCTCCCTTTGGGTCTGAGTTGTCTTTCTCCCTTGACACCTCCATCTGCCCCACTAGAGACCTGTCTGTGTGATGGCCAGCATCGCCAAGTAGAGCAAAGAGCTGAAGAGTCTTCCACCCAATCACATCCTGAGTTCTGTCCTCCTCTTCCTCTCCTACCCATGGTCTCTGGGCAGGGGACATCTCCTGAGTCCACCTCGCACCCCCACCACCTTCCCACCACTGCTTCTTCGGATGTCTACACTGTGCCCTACTGTGTTCAGAAACATTAGTGGAAGGGTTGAGGCAATACTATAAGAATAAAGCAGACAATGATGATAGCCTTAGTCTTCTACAATCACTCAGCATCCTTTGCAAAATTTTATTTTCCTCCAAAACATTTTGCCTTTGGTGCTTGCCAAAGAGAGATGCTTTTTTTTTTTTTTTTTTTGTGCGGTGTGGTTTGTTTTTATGAAAGTGTCAAGGTAGCAGAAATGTTTATAGGAACAGGAATATGGTACATTTGGCCCTAGGGAAGGAAGAACATTGGCCACCTGCTAAATATACTGGATCTACACTTTTGTGATGAATTTACTTTGATTTTAAAGAGTTGATGGGACTGAAAGCAGGTTACTCCAAAATATGCCATATTAGCATATTAATTATTTAAGTTATTTAAGGAACAGCCAGTGCAAAGAGAACATTCCACCTTCCTTTGTCCCCCTGAAAACAGGAAATAAACTCTCAGGTGAAAAGTACCCTCATTATACTGGAAAATAGAAATATATCCTATCACCAGAGACAGAGAATTCAAAACCTGGAAGGTTGTATGAACAAACCTCGTTACTTCTTTACTAACTTGATAATTCTTTGCAAATTTATTATTTCTTTATCTAAAAGGTATAAAAGCTGATAGCTTTGGTCACTTGTTTGGATCTCATATCTTTGTATATATAAAATTAAAATTAAATCTTATGTCCTTCTGTTAATTTCTCTTTTAATACAGGGAGTGTCTCAACCAAGAACCTGGAAGGGTAGAGGGGAAATTATTTTTATTTCTCTACAGGATCAGTGTTTCATCTTGATATTCACGCAGGTCTATGTCTAGATTGTGACTTCTACTATTAGTTTCCTTCATGTTCCATTTTTTTTTCTCATTAAAAGAAAGCTATTTTATGTAAATAAAGGAATGCCACCAGCTACTTTTTGTCAACATGATAAGATAATGAACATGAAGAGGTCAGAAAAAGAGAAGGAAGAAATCTCCTATGAAACACTTCAAATGAGAAATAGTTTCTCTTCTCCCTCAAAATTTTTTGAAACCAAATCTGGTTTAAGTTAAAACTTCCATTGCAAATTCTAAGACTGTCCTTGACATTTTGTTGACAAGATATGTTGAGGCCAGGTTCTTAGGACTCCAGCTGCGTGGTTTTTATGTTATCCAAAGCATACAAGGAGGTCTTTGGAAGTGAATGAGTTGTGTGTGTCCTGGGAGATCAAGTCATATGCACGGTTTGTTTGAGATCTTAATGGAAACAGTTGCATTCCAGTTGAGAGAACACTTCACTTCGATGAATGTCACAGAAACCCACAGGACTGATGAACAAGGTTTTCAGTATCAGAAAACTCCCCATGATGGGGGAAGAGAGGAGTCACAGAAGATGAGCAAGCAGAAAGTATCAAAAGAACAACAACAAACAAACAAACAAACGATCCCATTTTGGAGAACAAGTGTGATATGGAAAAACTGCATGGGTACTTTTGACCCACCCTTATACACTGATATTCTCACTCAGCTCACTCGGGGGGGCAATGCCACCCATTCTCATGGCTCCTCTGCCATGCCCATTACACAGCCATTGTCTGAACTGGAGCAAGGTGCGAGGTTTTGTAGACATCTGGTCCAGTCCAAAACATCCATAAGACATATGGTCTACACCAAAGTCTTTGACATTTGGTCCTATCTAAATCCATTTGGCTTGGACCAAGTATGCTCACAGATGTTTTGGGTAAGACCAGTTTCAAGGACACTTTGGCAAGGGCCAAATGACTTAAGGACAGGAAATGGAAGCAGAGTCCCAACTTGAATGATGGGTAATGTGCAAATCACCACACACGTGGAGAAGCAATCAGCAGTGGAAGCCATGGACAGCTTTCCTTAAATGAAAGTGTAACCATTTCAATGGAATACACTGCTATGTCAGTTATGACTTAAGAGTTAAAAGAGAAATAATGACTACTTGACCATTTTCTTTTTATTTTGAAAGTATGATGGTCCTTGTGATCCAAAATACCCAGATGGTTTCTCTAGCTCAAGTTAAGAGCTTTCCCTTCATGGGAAAGAGGAAAGTTGACTGGAGAGTTGAGGAGACTATTACACAAAGATCCACCTGGGAAGAATTTATCCAGCAATGACAGGCTGTGTGAAGATGGTGAGAGGTTGTCAGACACTTTTATGATCCTTCCCTTCACTCTGGCTTATGTACCTTTTGAAAGAGCACATGGAATGATAGGGAGGCAGCCTTGAAATCAATTGACAGAGCAGAGAAAACATTAATAGTATCTGCAGCCACAGGACACTCTGCTACAGTGAGATTTGTTGTAGGACAAAAATGACAGCTCTATAACAACATCTTATTGATATGGGCTTCCAGAGCATGGGCAGGAAAAAAAAAAAAAATAATGGATTCTCTGGCAGAAAGTGTTTGCAACATGACTTAGGGGCTTTGATGAAACAAACTGGGCTACCGTCAAGTAGTACAGGAAGAAAAACAAAGATGCTGCAGCAGTGAAGAAAGACCACAGGGCAAATGTCATACCTTGGAGTGTGCATCGCATCTCCACTTTTAGCAACAGAACACACCAGCGACAGCTTAGACTTCTGGTTTTCCCGTTTGACCTATCAATAGATATCACATATAGGATGGCCTTACAGAGACAATATAATAACAGCTTAATATGAGACAAAAATCTATCTGATTGCACAGGTGGAATTCATAGAAACAAATGCCACCCTTCAATTCACGCTGCTTATAATAAGTTTATAATGATATTAGCTAAAAAATCAATTTCAAAGTTATGGTCAAAATTCATTGATTTGTTATTTTTGAGTATACAGACAGATTTTCAGTTGAATTGCTGAATTTATCTTAAGCCCCAAGTTCACACATCTTGAAATATTGATCTGATTGTTTGAAAATGGGGAAACTTTATATAGCACCATCAGGTCAAACTGCATAAGTCAATGCAGGCTGGTTTTTCTAACATGTTACGATCACTGTTCAGAATAGCTTTGATTTGGTGCGTTCTTTTTTTTTTGCCTCTAGGGACAGTTTGGATGCTAATCCAAATTTTTCAAGGCAGGAAATGAGGTGTCTGGTCTGGTAAAGAAAGTCGTTCATCAGAGTTACAGTTCTTCCTGGTTGGGGATGTAAACGGAAACAACTAAATAGTCTAAGAAAGCTGATCTTATGATATCCCTGGAAAAGATGTCAAAACACAAGCATAAACCATCATTCACTCTCCACTTCCCAGGACCTAAGTACTTCAAGGTTAGTGATAGCTAAATAGGTTGTAGTTTTATGAAAAGATGTAAAACATTAACATCTCTTCTATTCTAATTCCTAATAATGCCTGTGTGATTACCCTCTTTGGAGAGAGGGAAAGAACCCATTAGGAAAAAAGGCAGTGTCTGATTCCACTTCTTTCTTGGTTGTTCCTTCTCTAATTTGAAGGGTTTTTTCCCCCTTTCTGAATGCAGTTATATCCCATATGGACAGCTCTGAAGGGTGTTTCATTTTTAAACTAGGTTTCATTTTTATGACATCACACTTATTGCTAAATCTGCACTTCAGACAAGATAATTGTAGACACTATGGGAGACGAAAAGAATTATGAGATTTCCTTGCCTATATTCAAGAAACTTGCTCTACAGTTCAAGAGAAAATATATATCATTCTTTTACCTCTTATTGTGGGGTTTTGACATAAATAAAAATAAATGTAGCTTCAGTTCAGGTCAGTTCTGTTCAGTTGCTCAGTTGTGTCCAACTCTTTGTGACCCCATGAATCGCTGCAAGCAGGCCTCCCTGTCCATCACCAACTCCCAGAGTTCACCCAAACTCATGTCCATCGAGTCAGTGATGCCATCCAGCCATCTCATCCTCTGTCGTCCCCTTCTCCTCCTGCCCTCAATCCCCCCCAGCATCAGGGTCTTTTCAGATGAGTAAGTTCTTCGCATGAGGTGGCCAAAGAATTGGAGTTTCAGCTTCAGCATCATTCCTTCCAATGAACACCCAGGATTGATCTCCTTTAGAATGGACTGGTTGGATCTCCTTGCAGTCCAAGGGACTCTCAAGAGTCTTCTCCAACACCGCAGTTCAAAAGCATTAATTCCTCGGCATATGCACTCTAAAATAAGACACTCCACTCTGTTATTTAGTATTGGGTGACCTTGGCCTTGTGCCTTAGTTAAATGATGTACAATATGGGCTTCCCAGGTGGTTCAAGTAGTAAAGAATCTGCCTGCCAATGCAGGAGATGCAAGAGATGTAGGTTTGATCCCTGAGTTGGGGAGATCCCCTGGAGAAGGAAATGGCAACCCACTCCAGTATTCTTGCCTGGAGAATCCCATGAACAGATGAGCCTGGTGGGCCACAGTCCATAGAGCTGCAAAGAGTCAAACACTACTGAAGCAACTTAGCATGCACACACAGATAGTACAATATCCGTCATAAAGTTTTGTTAAGTGTTATTAAATTACCAAATACACATAAAGTGAGAGAATGGTATTTACAGACATATTAAACATATGGTTATGTCCCTTTAAAAATTATGATTCATTTGTTTATTCAGCAAATATGTGTACATACCAGTGTGTATTGAGAATGTAAGAGTGACTAAGGCAAGTTGCCCTCCCTTATGGAAATTGCAAGTTTGAGGAGACAGATTCAGTAAAAATACATGAACAAGAAAGTGTTGGAGTAGTGAGTGCCATGAAACAAGCAAGACAAAGGGATCAAAAGAGATTGAGAGAGGACTTGCCTTAGATTCATTGGGGAAGCCTCCCTGAGGAAGCAATATTTGAACTGAAACCCAAATGACAGACAAGCCAGCCATGTGATCCACATGTAAGGTACTCGAAAGGGTACCACCAAGGTACTCAAAAGGGTATCACTCCAAAGGAAACCACTAAGCCCTGGAAAGATTGGCTGAGATTTCATGGCGGAAGTGGGTTTCCTCCACGTTTAGAGGGATATTTAAAGTAGCTGAGACACCTTTCCTGCAGGCAGAGGAATTGCAACAGATATGGAAGTTCAGAGGTGGGAGACTCTGGACACAAGGCCTATCCAGTGGGCACTGTGTTCCCTAGATCCCGGATGACGGGCGCATGCAGAAGAGGAGGCGGTAAGGGGAGGAGAGAGGTTGAACCAGAGGTGGGAGACTCTGGACACAAGGCCTATCCAGTGGGCACTGTGTTCCCTCGATCCTGGATGACTGGCGCCTGCAGAAGAGGAGGCGGTAAAGGGAGGAGAGAGGTTGAGCCAGATGGTGGGAGACAGGTCACCTCAGAGCCTTCATTTACTTGGCTGTGCTGGGTCTCCGTTGCGGCACCCGGGCTTTTCTCTCGTTGCGGCAAGCAGGGACCACTTTCCAGTTGAGGTGCTTGGTCTTCCCACTGCAATGACTTTTCTTGCTCTGGAGCACATTCTCTAGAGCGCTCTGGCTGCAGCAGTTGTGGCTCCCAGCTCTAGAACACAGGCTCAGTAGCTGTGGTGCATGGGCTTTGGTGCTCCACAGCATGTGGGATCTTCCTGCACCAGGGGTCAAACCTGTGTCTCCTGTGTTGACTGGTGGATTCTTTACCACTGAGCTACCAGAGAAGCCCCTCGGCATCTTCTTAAAATGTCACTCTGTCTAAAAATGGCCTGATGGATGGTTCCTGAGATGGAGAAAGAAGTCATTCTACGACTATGGTTAAGTTGATCCCCACCTCAGTGACTACCTCCCTGGAGTTACGGGGATGGTGCTCTTGATAAATATTCATTAACTGAGTGATTGATGGCATAATTGATTGCTTAGTTCATTTGTTGCACACGCCCTGGAAAACTGCTGAATAAACTTTTAGGAAAAGAAACAAATGGAGGGATGATGGGTTACAGTAGTGATAATATTGATGTAAAATCTTGGAGGTAAGAAAATAGAGGAAGAATTCAGTCCCCATTAGTGTAGAAGTCATCCAAGATGACATGTCAAAGATGAATGAGGTGTCAAGCCCTGAACGACAAGTACACAGTAACAGGAAAACACTAAGGGGCACTTGATTTGAAGGGAAGAAGATAATGACACTCTTTTATATGTATGAACATCTGAAATGTGGATACACTTGGTGATGTGCAATGTGATGGAAAATTTGTAATGGTGAGTTGTCACTAAAAAATAGTAGAAACATGGAAATAAGGTTAGCAATAGAATCAAAATATATAGCTTTGTTTAATCAAAGAAGTGGTTATTCATCTCCATTTCTTTCATCTTCATAGATCTGTTATCCATTATCATGATTTTTTATATTATTGAATTTAATATTGGTGGCTCAGTAGTAAAGAATCCACCTGCAATGCAGGAGGTGTGGGCTCAATCCCTGGGTTGGAAAGATCCCCTGGACAAGGAAATGGCAATTCACTCCAGTATTCTTGCCTGGGAAATCCCTTGGACAGAGAAGCCCAGCAGACAAGCCCAGCAGGCTACAGTCCACGGGGTCGCAAAGAATAGAACACAACTTTGCAACTAAACAGCAAAATATTAGTAGAACTGCCACTAAACACGGAGAAAGCAATGGCACCCCACTCCAGTGCTCTTGCCTGAAAACCCCATGGACGGAAGAGCCTGGTGGGTTGTAGTCCATGGGATCGCTAAGAGTTGGACACGACTGAGCAACCTCACTTTCACTTTTCACTAGCATGCATTGGAGAAGGACATGGCAACTCACTCCAGTGTTCTTGCCTGGAGAATCCCAGGGACAGGGGAGCCTGGTGGGCTGCTGTCTATGGGGTCGCACAGAGTCAGATACAACTGAAGCGATAGCAGCAGCAGCAGCAGCAAACATCAAGCTTAGATGAATAGAGCATAGTTTCTGCACTTCCCGAGAGTGGATAAAAAGAATGGGGAACAAACACACACAGACGCACAGACACACACACACACACACACAGAAATGCACACACAGGAATAGTGAATTGATTAAAGGGGGTCCAGAAAAATCTGATACAATGAGAGTAAAAAAATTCAAAAAGAGCTCTCTCAATCATTTAGTAAAATATTTCAGGGAGAACAGAAGCTAAGAAACAGCCTTTAGATTTGTCAACTAGAAGATCATCACTGAATCTTTGAAGGGGCAAATTCAGTAGAATATTAGGAGTAGAAGTCAAGGTGCATCTTTTATCCCCTCATGCTTCATCCCCTTGAATTTTCAAGAAAAGTCTTCAATTCAGTTCAGCCACTCAGTCGTGTCCAACTCTTTGCAACTCCGTGGACTGCTGCACGCCAGGCTTCCCTGTCCATCACCAATTCCCAGAGCTTGCTTGGTTGTCAAAAAAGCATGGTAATTCTTTTTATAGATGCTGACATTGAATGACTAAACCATATTCATAATTATTAAATTGCCATATTCCAGTTAAAAAAAAAAAATAAGACACCTAAAAGCATTGAGAAGATAATCAGACAGTTAGTTATAGGTTCACCTCCCTCCAGATAAAATAATGTCACCAAAATAAAACTTCTAAATTTTTGTAATAATATGTAATTAAAACTGTAAGACAATTGCATTTTTTGACATCTCATGCCAGTGGAGTTGCTGTTTTGAAGACTGTCTCCAAATCACAGAATGAGTAAATAAGCATAGGGGAGTTTTTAAGGATAATTTTTATTTACTTTGTCTTAAGAGGCAAATTTCAAAATAAATAAGAAAGAAAAGGGCAAAGGTTTTGAAGGTCAAGTTAAGCATTTTTCTTTAACAAGGTTATTGTGACATTACTAAATGGATCAGCCACAGAACTTTGAGCAGCCCTATTAGATTAATGATAGCATCAATGATAGGAACAAGTACTATTTGTTAAGCACCTTTCCTCCTCAAGACTTTAATTCTGCTTGGGATAGAGAAAATGGAGACGGAAAGAAAGCCTAATCTAACCCTCGTCACTATATATTTTCTTTTCTTCCTTTTTGTATTTTTTTAATTGCATGAGAAGGAATCTACAACAAAAAAATAACCTTCTCCAGACAGTACCGCGAAAATCAATAATCAATCTTGCCAGAAGAAATTCAACAACATTTTCAGTGCTGTTACAGATTAGACAGACTGTATTGATAATAAAAAGCCATATGCCCAGTCTTTTATAGACTCTGAAAGGAAGTATCTTTATTATTGCATAAAGCTTCTTGACCTACTCACACTCCTCAGCCAAGAAGAATCTCTCCCTCCACTGACTTCTGTAGAATTTTACCTTTCTAGTATAAAGTGAGAACCTCTGGTTAAACGTGGAGGATTAAATACCTGAGGGCTTTTTCTTTGCTCTTTCCAGAAATCCCATTCGAATGAGAGTAAAGACAAACTCATAAGACAAAGAGCAGGGGATTGAGCCATCAGGGGATAAAGAGATGTCAACAAGTGAATCGTGCAGCAGGGGCTTCTAAAGGCTTATATATTGAGATATTGTGTGCGAGCTTAGTCACTTCAGTTGTGTCCGACTCTGTGCAACCCCATGGATGGCAGCCTAGCAGGCTCCTCTGTCCCTGGGATTCTCCAGGCAACAATACTGGAGTGGGTTGCCATTTTCCTCTCCAATGCATGCATGTACGCTAAGTCGCTTCAGTCGCGTCCAACTCTGTGTGACCCTATGGACAGCAGCCCACCAGGCTCCTCTGTCTACAGGATTTTCTAGGCAAGAATGCTGGATGGGTTGCCAGTTCCTTCTAGGGTTGGCCAAAAAGTTCATTCAAGTTTTTCTGTAACAGCACATGAGAAATCCTAATTAACTTTTTGGCCAACCCAATAGATTTTAAGGAAGGCTACAGTGAGGCATGAGACTGAAAGCTAAGACCACCTGAATATCCTTGTGGAGAATATTTAAATACTTGGTCCCTTTCCAGAAACTGGGGGTTTATTTTGTGGAGGAATAGAATCAGAGATCGCCCATATTTTAGCATATCTGGCACAGAGGAAAGGTGAGGAAGAGACATTCGGCTTGAAAGTTACTGCTTGATAATACCCCTCAAACCTACTTAATTCCACTTCACTACAAAAACATCCTATTTTGGCCAAAATAGGCAGGAGTTTGGAGTAGTCATTCCTGGAAAAATTCAACATACCAAAAAAAGACTTATAAATACTGACCTTGGGTGGTCCCTCAAAAAAAAAAAAAAAAAGCACAGCTGGGTCTCTACCCAGTATTACTACAGTGAGCCCCACTGATCCTAAAGACCTATCCACATATACAGAAAAGCAGAGGATCAGTGCAAGAGGTCCATGTTTCTTGCCTGTTAATCACTCTCTCAGAGTCTGTTTTCCAAGAAACTTAATCTGGGGTACAATGATTCAAGAAAATTTTCCAGAAGATAATAATATTATTTTCCAGACTAAAATAGTTTAAGTCAGAGTATAATAAATGATAAATTTCCTAAAATACATAAGCATGCAAATTCGGAAAGAGAAGAAAGAAAATCCAAAGACCTTTGAAACAAAAGAAATAAATCAGTATTTAAAAAAGCATCAAAAAGTATAAAGACATTGGACTTCTCAGCAACACCCTGCATATCTAAAAGATGATAAAGCAATTCCTTCAAAATTCTGAGGGTGGATGGTTTGCAAACTGCAATTATAAATGCTGCCAGACTGTCAATTAAGGATGGGAGCAGAATAAAACACTTTCAGGTATACAAGTTTGAAACAATATCTCCCTTCCTCCTTTTTTCATGAAAATACTGGTGTGCGTGTGCTGCCAAAACAAGACAGTAAGTGACGATAAAGGGAGACACTGAACTCAGTCAAGGGGATGCAACCAAGGATGGGGGGCAGTCACAGGAGAAGGACTGCGTGTCAGGCTTTAGCATAAGTCCGACAGGGGCTTCCCTGATGGCTCAGTGGGTTAAGAATTCACATGCAGTGCAAGAGATGCAAGGGAAGCAGGTTGGGAAGATCCCCTGAAGGAGGAAATGGCAACCCACTCCAGTATTCTTGCCAGAAAAGTGAAAGTGAAGTCACTCAGTCGTGTCCGACTCTTCGCGACCCCGTGGATTGTAGCCCACCAAGCTCCTCTGTCCATGGGATTCTCCAGGCAAGAGTACTGGAGCGGGTTGCCATTTCCTTCTCCAGGGGATCTTCCCAACCCAGGGATTGAACCTCGGTCTCCTGCATTCCAGGCAGACGCTTTAACCTCTGAGGCAAAAAGCAGATAGTAAAGCAGCCAAATGTGGACTGAAGACACTTTTCTTAATACTTGAAAGAAGGAAGATGCAAAGGAGGGGAGAAAGAAGACAGAACAGAATCTTGGAGATGAAGGAAACATCTAAAAATTTGAACAGAGAACAAGTCAGAGTTAGACTAGCAGCATGGGGATGGCCTGGTAGTGAGTGCAAAACATTTTACTAAAGAGCAGAAAGGAGCTGGCTCTGGCAATGGAGCAAGATGGGTGGCAAAACCTGGTAAACAGGCAGGATTTATTACCACAAAGTTAAATTGCAAACTTCCCTCTTGGGTTGAGAAGTTACCTTCTGAATTCATTTTTATTTAGAAGTAAAAATTTTTTGGATGTGGACCATTTTTAAAGCCTTCACTGAATTTGTTAGAATACTGCTTCTATTTTATGTTTTGGTTTTTTTGGCCACAAGGCATATGCAATCTTAACTCCCTGACCACGGATCGAACCTGCACCCCTTGCATTGGAAGGCAAAGCCTTAATCGTGAGACTGCCAGGGAAGTCCCTGAAGGAAAATGTTTAAAAACTCTCTTTTTGTAGAGAAATGTTGAAAACTGGAAAGACCATAGTATCCATCAAGTTGAGGAAAATATTATTAAACAGAATATACTTAAAAACACTATATTAGAGAAAATGCAAGCTTCTCATATACATAGAACAGGGCATTTTAAAGCTATGGAATTAAAGTCATTCTCTAATAGTTGGTGTCAAATTAGTTTTTACCTTTATGTTATTAGCCTAAGTGTTCTAATTCATCTACAAAATGAAGGGATATCTTTCCCCAAGTAACCTCAAGTCAATCTTCTTTCCATAAGTTGATTATACAACTGAAAGTGATTTAGCCATGATCTCACCACAGCTTAAATCTATTCCAATATATGGCACACACAAACATCAGAAGATTGACATATTCATTAAAATGAGGAGCATCAATTCCTTAATATTTATTTAAGTAGGAAAAATAAGCTTAGTGGTACAAATGCAGATTAGTTCAAATAGGAAATTATGTCTAAAAATGCATATTCTTTCTGAAGATATCAGACCAAGGATTCCAACTCAAACACTATTTATTTTCTTTGTCAGAAATTACAAAATGTGCATTCTTTAGCAGATACTAATTGCGCCAGTGGGATTTGCCCAGGCTACTCTCATGTGGGATGTGGTTAATTCTTACTACATCAGCACATCTATTCTTTCTATGAGGCTTAACTAGAAAAGCATATAATAAACTTTATGCCCACCCTTACACAAAGGGAAACTAAAAATACACAGGATGTTTCGTCTTATTGGGATCTCTCAAGGACAGACTATGTTACACTGTGCTATTTAAACAGTGTGGGCAGGTGCCACATGGTTGAGAAAATAATTTAAACGCACATGAAACAACTTAAATTTCAAGACAATAGATGATAATAGAATGTCATTTTGGGCAGTATATATTGACAATCAGGGAACAAGAATGAACTCACTAAGTTATTAACTGTATGATAAATTCAAAACATTTAAAATGAGTTAGAGAAGGGAGAGACAAAGGCAAGTAAGGTTTCATGTTCTTGGTTTAATGGCCCTTGTTAAGAAAACCCAAGGATGCTCTCTGTTCACCAACCCCTGTCTGTTTCTCTGAACCATATAGCCTTCAACAATATTACTGACTCCATAGATTCACATCCCATTTTACACTTTTCAAAGAACTTTCATATGTGAGCGATAGGTCAGGGCTTGAATTGTTGTCACTACTGTCCAAATACAGGAACAAGCAGGATAAGGTGACTGTTTTAACACAAAAGCAAAGTGTAAGGCCTTCTAGAATCCAGCCATGACTTGACATGACTGCATCATGATGGGTGGCCTAATGAAAGGGCATGAGAGCAACAGAGAAAGGAGGAAGGCAGCAGAGATGGTTTTACAGCATCCAATTGTCAAATGGGCTCCTGAGACAATGGTTAAAAATCACTCTGAATAGATTATCCGGCATTTGTTTTGCTGAGTTAACAAGGAAGGGACAAGGGGAAAGGGCCATGTGGTTGGTTATTATGAGAGAGAGCTTCCCGTCTGGCCCAATAAAAGTGACCTGTTTTAAATGCCATGCATTTTCCCTAGGCAGGTACCCATCTGTGTGGTGTGAAAGGGAGCCCCTCACCCCCCACTGCATGTGTAAAATGAAAGGAAAAGCTGTAAACAAAAATGGTCAGTGGAGGTGTTAACAACTTGCTTGGGTTTATAGTAAAAATATGAAAAGCCAGTTGCCACTTAGGGAATAGTCCAACCATATGGAGAAAAATATATTGTGGGTGTATGTCACAGAGTAGTCACACACAAGTAGATTGCTCCCTCTAGACCAGACTTTTGTCCTAAGTCAAACTGTCAAATAATTTTCATTCATCCCCTTTGTCAGAGGAAATCAGCCAGACTCATAGGGGGAAGAGTTTCTTTGTCAATGAATAAAATCCCCATTCCAAGAGAGACACACATTTTAGACAATTTAGTCATTGTGGTGGGCCTCTGGGCATCTCTCCTGCCTTAAATTGTCTGTGTACCCTTCCTGCTGCATTCCATTTGCTGCCAAACTGGGTAAATCCATAAAGAATGCAGATCCGCTGGGAAGAATTCATTAGTTCTCTCTCAGGTAGCTTTATTTGATCAATGGACTCCAGTGAGAGATGAAATGTATCTTTTTCATTAGTGAAAGTCAAAGTCACTCAGTTGTGTCCCACTCTTTGTGACCCCATGGCCTATACAGTCCATGGAATTCTCCAAGCCAGAATACTGGAGTGGGTTCAGTTTAGTTCAGTCGCTCAGTCGTGTCCGACTCTTTGCGACCCCTTGAATCACAGCACCCCAGGCCTCTCTGTTCATCACCATCTCCCGGAGTTCACTCAGACTCATGTCCATCGAGTCAGTGATGCCGTCCAGCCATCTCATCCTCGGTCGTCCCCTTCTCCTCCTGCCCCCAATCCCTCCCACCATCAGAGTCTTTTCCAATGAGTCAAGTCTTCACAGGAGTTGGCCAAAGTACTGGAGTTTCAGCTTTAGCATCATTCCTTCCAAAGAAATCCCAGGGTTGATCTTCAGAATGGATTGGTTGGAACTCCTTGCAGTCCAAGGGACTCTCAAGAGTCTTCTCCAACACCACAGTTCAAAAGCATCAATTCTTCGGCGCTCAGCCTTCTTCACAGTCCAACTCTCACATCCATACATGACCACAGGAAAAACCATAGCCTTGACTAAACGGACTTTAGTTGGCCAAGTAATGTCTCTGCTTTTGAATATACTATCTAGGTTGGTCATAACTTTTCTTCCAAGGAGTAAGCGTCTTTTAATTTCATGGCTGCAGTCACCATCTGCAGTGATTTTGGAGCCCCCAAAAATAAAGTCTGACACTGTTTCCACTGTTTCCCCATCTATTACCCATGAAGTGATGGGACTGGATGCCATGATCTTTGTTTTCTGAATGTTGAGCTTTAAGCCAACTTTTTCGCTCTCCTCTTTCACTTTCATCAAGAGGCTTTTTAGTTCCTCTTCACTTTCTGCCATAAAGGTGGTGTCATCTGCATATCTGAGGTTATTGATATTTCTCCCGGCAATCTTGATTCCAGCTTGTGTATCTTCCAGTCCAGCATTTCTCATGATGTACTCTGCATAGAAGTTAAATAAGCAGGGTAACAATATACAGCCTTGACATACTCCTTTTCCTATTTGGAACCAGTCTGTTGTTCCATGTCCAGTTCTAACTGTTGCTTTCTACTCCATTTCTTCTGAGGGATTCCTGCCCGCAGTAGTAGATATAATGGTCATCTGAGTTAAATTCAGCCATTCCAGTCCATTTTAGTTCACTGATTCCTAGAATGTCGACGTTCACCCTTGCCATCTCTTGTTTGACCACTTCCAATTTGCCTTGATTCATGGACCTGACATTCCAGGTTCCTATGCAATATTGCTCTTTACAGCATTGGATCTTGCTTCTATCACCAGTCACATGCACAACTGGGTATTGTTTTTGCTTTGGCTCCATCCCTTCATTCTTTCTGGAGTTATTTCTCCACTGATCTTCAGTAGCATATTGGGCACCTAATGACCTGGAGGAGTTCCTCTTTTGGTATCCTATCATTTTGCCTGTTCATACTGTTCATGGGGTTCTCAAGGCAAGAATACTGAGGTGACTTGCCATTCCCTTCTCCAGTGGACCACATTCTGTCAGACCTCTCCACCATGACCTGCCCATCTTGGGTTGCCCCGCGGGCGTGGCTTGGTTTCATTGAGTTAGACAAGGCTGTGGTTCTAGTGTGATTAGATTGACTAGTTTTCTGTGAGTATGGTTTCAGTATGTCTGCCCTCTGATGCCCTCTTGCAACACCTACCATCTTACTTGGGCTTCTCTTACCTTGGGTGTGGGGTATCTCTTCACGGCTGCTCCAGCAAAGCACAGCCGCTGCTCCTTACCTTGGATGAGGGGTATCTCCTTATCACCACTGTTCCTGACCTTCAACTGGAGTGGGTAGCCTTTCCCTTTTCCAGGGGATCTTCCCAACCCAGGGATCGAACCCAAGTCTCTCGCATTGCAGGCTGAGCCACAAGGGAAGCCCAAGAATACTGGAGTGGGTAGCCTATCCCTTCTTCAGTGGATCTTCCTGACCCAGGAATCGAACTGGAATCCCCTGTGTTGCAGGCGGATTCTTTACCAACTGAGCTATCAGGGAAGCCTATTAGTAAAAGTCATCAAATATGACTGGAATCCAGATGTCCATTCTCTACATCTGTGTCTCTCTTCTTTCTCTGCAAATAGGTTCATCAGTACCGTTTTTCTAGATTCTATTATATATATATATATATATACACACACACATTAATATATGATGTTTGTTTTTCTCTTTCTGACTTACTTCACTCTGTATTACAAACTCTAGGTTCATCCACATTGCTACAGATCGAGGGAAGGAGAGGGCGGGAGGAACTGACAAAGTAGCGCTGACATATGTACACGGCGCTGTGTGTGCTGTGCTCAGTCGCTTCAATCGTGTCTGACTTTGCGACCCCATGGACTGTAGCCCACCAGGCTCCTCTGTCCATGAGATTATCCCAGCAAGAATACCAGAGTCTTGCCATTTCCTCCTCCAGGGCAGTGGGTTGCCTTTTCCTCCTCCGGGGGTCTTCCCAACCGAGGGATTGAACCCAAGTCTCCTAAAGCTCTGCATTAGCAGGCAGATTCTTCACCACTGATCCACCTGGGAAGCCCCATATATACACTATCACATGTAAAATAGCTAGCTCGTGGGAAGCTGCTGTATAGTACAAGGAACACAGCTCAGTGCGGTATAATGACCTTGTGCGGTGTGGGGAATGGAGGCTGGGGAAGGAGGGAGCCTCAGGAGGGAGGGGATATAGGTATACTTATGGCTGATTCACTTCATTGTACAGCAGAAACTAACACAATACTGTAAAGCAATTATAGTCCAATTGTTAAAAATTAATTAAAAATAGGAAAAAAATAATGACTTGAAAGTGCATCAGGAACAAATATTCGTCATAAGAGCTAGCATGTTTATGAGTATTAGGTCACTTTCTGACCACAGCTAACCTCCCTAGGAGAAGGGAAAGCCTGGGAAACTCAAGGAAACAACGGGAGCTGACAGAATCCACTCATTAGAATACACAGCAGGTCATTTCAGCGCTGTTTGCCACACTCCACGGTGGTAATGCTTTTGCTTCCACTGAACAGATCCATCTCCAGAGCCCTCTTGGAACTGTCAATATAGTCATTATCAATTATGTAATGCAGGGGGGAGCAAAGATTAATAATTCAGGGCTAAGACATCACCATGATTTATAATCTTGCATGTAACTGTCTACAGCTAGCATTGGGAACCTGTCATTAAAAGGCATTAACTTGAGAAAATTAGAGTTCTGTATTGATCACCAAACACATATAGTTTACCGTGAAGTGATGCTTTAATTTATATTCCAAGCAAGGCTCGAGGCGAATATCATTTGCATAGGGAAGACCACATCCTGAAGCCATCTAGTCCCACACTGTGACAGTAGCTGCAGGTAAGCATCCTCTCTAAATAAGTGCCTTCTAGCTGCAGTAGGCAAAGATTGAACTCAATCCATTCATGCATATGGCACATTGTTAAGGCACAATTGCTAATCAAAGAGATAAAATGTTGATTTGTCTCCAATATGCAGAACTTGAGCTAGTCAATGACTTGATGGATGATCTAAAAGGAATATTACTTCCCCATGTTTCTGATTTCAGGATAAGTGAACTGCCCCTCTGCTCATTTGCTGCCCCCACCTCTCTAGAAATTTTCCTCCCTTCATGCAATTAGAAGAAAGTTATTAACTTACTTTGCCCAATCTTTCAGTTTCTGAAAGTGAATGTTAGGGGACTGTAACTGTGTAGGATTGCAACTCTCTCCCTGGGAGAATTGGATGTGAGACCGCATTAACTCAGATAATCAGCCTGTCAGCACCAACCTTTACAGAAAACATCTGAGAGACTTGAACTGAACTTCAGAGAAAGCAAAAGGCCCTTTTTTTTTTTTTTTTTCAAGCAAACACTGCCTACTAATAAAGATAAGGAAAAATCTCACAACAAACTATTGAGTTAACAATAGTTTTCAAAACTTAGCTGCATAGTATAATTATCTGGGGGAATTTTACATAAAATACTGATGTCTGAGCCTCATCTGGAGATTCTAATTTAATTGGTCTGGGATGGAGAACCAGGCAGTGAAAATGTTTTTTAAATTCCCTAAGTGACTCCAATGTGCAAACAATTTTAAAAAACACTGGTTATGGAGTGTTCAAGTATGAATGAGTAAATTCAGGATAGAAAGAATGGAACACTTTGAAATGGTTAAAATTTTGTATGAACATCAATGTATGGGGAAAATTGAGCAGCAACTAGAATATTAGTATACAACCCAGAAATATGGGTACCAAGTGTTGACTTGTCCATCTTGCCTGGGCAGAAGAGTCTTAAAGGGGATGTCATGGTATAAGAAAGCAATAGCATGCCTGCTCTACATATACCATATTTTGACACCCAACAGCTAAGGTAGGTGGTGGACATGGGCTGAACTTGGTGAATATTAGACATGCCCTTCCTAACTATGAAATATAGGGAGGCTGATAAGTTGCTTCAGTCATGTCCAACTCTGTGCGACCCCATAGACGGCAGCCCACCAGGCTCCGCCATCCCTGGGATTCACCAGGCAAGAACACTGGAGTGGGTTGCCATTTCCTTCTCCAATGCATGAAAGTGAAAAGTGAAAGTGAAGTCACTGAGTTGTGTCCAACTCTCAGCGACCCCATGGACTTCAGCCTGCCAGGCTCCTCCGTCCATGGGATTTTCCAAGCAAGAGTACTGGAGTGGGGTGCCATTGCCTTCTCCGAATATAAGGAGGGGTAGAAGATAAATGTGGGATCAGAAAGTTGGATTTTGCCACCTGGAGGTTAGAACTGGAAAATCATACCTCTAAAATATCTTTGAGAAGTTGGTGAATGTCTCATGTCTCATGTTTCACAGGGGCAGCTGAGGAAATCTTCACTGTGTCCCAGTCATCTTTTATCTGCACGCTCAGATCTGGATGTAAACAAAAAGGAGACGATGACATTAGGAGAGCCTGTAGCCAGATACAGTGCAATTTGATAAAGGGAGATTAAAAGAGGGTTTTTAACAGCTTAAAACCTCAAAGATAAGCATCTGACAAAGAGCATTCAAGGCAAAGAACAATAGATTAGAGAAATAGCTTTGATAAGTTTTCGTGCTGAGAAAACAAGAAGAATAAAGACAGAAACCATCTAGAAGGAGCCCAAAGACCTCTCTGCTTATGCATTATTAATAATTAAGAGGAATAAAAAATAACTAATCTTGACAAATAGAATGACAGCTTTGATGTTTCTGTGCTCATCAAGGATGAATGAAGATTGTGTATCTTCTACATACAAGATGTTTAAGTTTGGATAAAATTACATTATTCAAGGCATATTACTGTCTCTAGATCTAAACGGAGTCTAGTTTAAATGTTAGTAAACAATTTTAGGTAGATTTCAGGATGTCTCTGAGCACTATTTGTGGTTTAGGGGACAGTATTGTACAGATTTGTTCCCAAATACGGCCAGCCTGATGGAACCTACTAACAGGTTGAAATTTTCACTTCCCAACCCCATGAGGACTTTTAGCACTTGCTGAACCATTGGAAGCAAACAGCAAACTTTTTTTCACCTCCTCCTTTTGTGATAGTAATCTTGTGTTTTTTTAATCCAGAAGTCTGTGGAGCCTTATTATCTGGGGGAAAATGTAATGGAAGAAAAGACATGTCAACACGACCCCATCAAATAAGTATTGGCCATCATTTCTTGCGATTCGATTAAAGAAATCTCAAGGCACCTCAAAGCAATTTATAGAAAAACACATTCCTATTTACCTGGGGAAAAGTGACTCAGATAACAACTCCCAGATTCTACTTTTACTGCCTTAAATTTGATTAATGGGGCATATTGCTTGGTATTAAGCTACATCAAGCTAGGTGTAATGAGAGGTGGTATTGACAGGGGCTTTGTGATTTTGACTGGACCGTTCAGAGGAGAGCATTTATCTGAAAGGAAATGTACTTGGTCTAAATTCCCTTCTAATCCCTTTCCTTAGATTCAGATGTTTATATTCTTAAGACCCACTTCCATTTTGTGTGTACCTCCATTTGTCTTCATTGTAAAACACCATTCTAAGTGGTCACCCACCCATCAATCCAAGGAGAGAAGAACTCCATCTGGATTCTATTATCATTTTGGACCGCCAAGGAAGTCGCCCTCTTTTCTCTTGATTCCTTTCTTGCAAGATACAAACACACACAAGTTTCTCAGACCTCAGAATAGACCTCAAATGCGCATCCTTCCGCTACCTACTGCTGCTGCTGCTGCTAAGTCACTTTAGTCGTGTCCTACTCTGTGTGACCCCATAGACAGCAGCCTATCAAGCTCCCCCGTCCCTGGGATTCTCCAGGCAAGAACACTGGAGTGGGTTGCCATTACCTTCTCCAATGCATGAAAGTGAAAAGTGAAAGTGAAGTCGCTCAGTCAAGTCCGACCCTCAGCGACCCCATGGACTGCAGCCTGCCAGGCTCCTCCATCTATGGGATTTTCCAGGCAAGAGTACTGGAGTGGGGTGCCATTGCCTTCTCCATCTTTGTGTTTGATCTCTGTTAATTTTATTAATATGTGTCTTGGGGTGTTTTGCCTTGGGTTCATCCTGTTTGGGACTCTCTGGGTTTCTTGGACTTGGGTGATTATTTCCTTCCCCATTTTAGGGAAGGATTTCAACTATTATCTCCTCAAGTATTTTCTCATGGTCTTTCTTTTTGTCTTCTTCTTCTGGAACTTCTATGATTCAAATGTTGGGGCATTTAACATTGTCCCAGAGGTCTCTGAGATTGTCCTCATTTCTTTTAATTCATTTTTCTTTTTTCTTCTCTGTTTCATTTATTTCTACCGTTCTATCTTCTACCTCACTTATCCTATCTTCTGCCTCTGTTATTCTACTGTTGGTTCCCTCCAGAGTGTTTTTGATCTCATTGATTGCATTATTCATTATATATTGACTCTTTTATTTCTTCTAGGTCCTTGTTAAACCTTTCTTGCATCTTTTCAGTCCTTGTCTCCAGGCTATTTATCTGTAACTCCATTTTGATTTCAAGATTTTGGATCATTTTCACTGTCATTATTCAGAATTCTTTATCAGGTAGATTCCCTATCTCTTCCTCTTTGGTTTAGTGGGCATTTATCCTGTTCCTTTACCTTCTGGGTATTTCTCTGCCTCTTCATCTTGTTTATATTGCTGTGTTTTGGGTAGCCTTTCTGTATTCTGGCAGTTGGTGGTTCCTCTTTATTGTGGAGTTTCCTTGCTGCGGTGGGGTTGGACAGGTGGCTTGTCAAGGTTTCCTGGTTAGGGAAGCTTGTGTCCTTGTTCTGGTGGGTGGAGCTGGGTTTCTTCTCTCTGGAGTGCAATGAAGTATCCAGTAATGAGTTATGAGATGTCAGTGGGTTTGGAGTGACTTTGGGCAGCCTGTATATTGAAGCTCAGGGCTATTTTCCTGTGTTGCTAGAGAATTTGTGTGGTATGTCTTGCCCTGAACTTGTTGGCCCTTGGGTGGTGCTTGGTTTCAGTGTAGGTATGGAAGCATTTGATGAGCTCCTATTGATTAATGTTCCCTGGAGTCAGGAGTTCTCTGGTGTTCTCAGGATTTGGACTTAAGCCTCCTACCTCTGGTTTTCAGTCTTATTTTTACAGTAACCTCAAGACTTCTCCATCCATACAGCACCAATGATAAAACATCTCCTTTTGAAGACAATGGGCTGCTTTTCTGGGTGCCTGACGTCCTCTGCCAGCATTCAGAAGTTGTTTTGTGGAATTTACTCAGCGTTCAAATGTTCTTTTGATGAATTTGTGTGTGTGGGGGGGAAGCGGTCTCCCCATCCTATTCCTCCTCCATCTTAGGACTGCCTCTCTATATTTCATTTTTTAAAAGGACATGATTTAAATCATCATTTAAGCTACACCAGCAAAAGGCACTTGTTCACAGCTGATTTTCAAACCCAATGGGATGTTTTCAAACATGGTCTTTTTATAACTTCCTTTTGATGTTTGATATTATTGAACACACCTCTCATTTTGAAGTTTTCTACTGCCTTGACCTCCGTAACACCACTTTATCCTGGTTCTCATTCTCTGTATCTCATTGTCATTCTTATTCATCGCTATTCCTCCTTGGTATGCTGTGCTAAATCATCTTCCTCTACTTCCTCTTGTTCTCTCGGAACACTTCTTTAATATTCTAGGCCTCCCTCTGGTCTTTCACACGACCTCAATTGCCATCTATACATTAAATATTTTCAAAAGTAACTTTATACTGATGCTTGTTCTGTGAGCTCAAGATGCATTGAACATGTACTCAACTATTAGCTGAATTTCTTCACCTTCATGTCCTATAGAAACTTCCATGTCAGCACTGATGTACTGTATTTCTTCCTTTGGTTCCTACCTCATTTTCCATTACCAAGATCTGTCTGATTTTTCAAGAAAAAGTATCAGCAATATCTTAGTCTGCTTGCCAGGCAGATCAAGGATAAATACCAAATCACTTGAGTACACTTTGACTCAGGTTACTGAAATTAGCAATTTACAGCATGTTCTTTAGCCAAGTGTTCTTTAGCCAAGGGTAATATTATTACCCTTCTATAGTAATCAATTTGTTGTCATTGTTTAGTCACTGAGTAGTGTCTGATTCTTGCAACCCCTGGACTATAGCCTGCCAGACTCCTCTGTCCATGGGATTTCCCAGGGAAGAACACTGGCGTGGGTTGCCATTTCTTCCTCCAGGGGATCTTCCTGCTCCAGGGATCGAACCCATGTCTCCTGAATTGACAGGAAGATTTTTTACCCCTGAGCCACCAAGGAAGCCCAGTAATCAATTTAGGGCATAATAAATCAAGTATGAGAAGGGAAAAAAATGTCACAGAATTGTGACTTATTAGTTTTTAAGTTTTCTTACCACCTAGTTCCAAATAGAAAAAGGAGTACGTCAAGGCTGTATATTGTCACCCTGCTTATTTAACTTATATGCAGAGTACATCATGAGAAATGCTGGACTGGAAGAAACACAAGCTGGAATCAAGATTGCCGGGAGAAATATCAATCACCTCAGATATGCAGATGACACCACCCTTATGGCAGAAAGTGAAGAGGAGCTAAAAAGCCTCTTGATGAAAGTGAAAGAGGAGAGTGAAAAAATTGGCTTAAAGCTCAACATTCAGAAAACGAAGATCATGGCATCTGGTCCCATCACTTCATGGGAAATAGATGGGGAAACAGTGGAAACCGTGCCAGACTTTATTTTTTTAGGCTCCAAAATCACTGCAGATGGTGACTGCAGCCATGAAATTAGAAGATGCTTACTCCTTGGAAGAAAAGTTATGTCCAACCTAGATAGCATTTTCAAAAGCAGAGACATTACTTTGCCGACTAAGGTCCGTTTAGTCAAGGCTATGGTTTTTCCTGTGGTCATGTATGGATGTGAGAGTTGGACTGTGAAGAAGGCTGAGCGCCGAAGAATTGATGCTTTTGAAGTGTGGTGTTGGAGAAGACTCTTGAGTACTCTTGAGAGTCCCTTGGACTGCAAGGAGATCCAACCAGTCCATTCTGAAGGAGATCAGCCCTGGGATTTCTTTGGAAGGAATGATGCTAAAGCTGAAACTCCAGTACTTTGGCCACCTCATGTGAAGAGTTGACTCATTGGAAAAGACTCTGATGCTGGGAGTGATTGGGGGCGGGAGGGGAAGGGGACGACCGAGGATGGCATCACTGACTCGATGGATGTGGGTCTGAGTGATCTCGAGAGATGGTGATGAACAGGGAGGCCTGGCGTGCTGCGATTCATGGGGTCGCAAAGAGTCGGACACGACTGAGCGACTGAACTGAACTGAGATCTCAAGATACTAATTGAATTTGTTTCCCAATCTAAGAAGCTCCCAAATTCTTGGATTACAAATCTTTGCCAACCATTGCGTGGAGTGAGATGGTTGACATTTGTTTATGAGCTGAATGGGAGAGTTGTGGCATTAGTGCAGTGGGAGGCTGATGAAGAAAAGGAGTGGAAGAGAAAAAGGAAGAAAAAGGCTTTTCAACTTCATGTGTCAACTTGACTAGATTATGGTAGCCAGTCAAACACCAGTTTAGATGCTGCTGTGAGAGTATTTTTTAGATGTGATTAACATCCCTGGTGAGCTTCTGTGGTGCCTCAGATGATAAAGATTCCACTTGCAATGCGAGAGACCTGGGTTCGATCCCTGGGTTGGGAAGATCCCCTGGAGAAAGGAATGGCAACCCACTCCAGTATTCTTGTCTGGACAATTCCATGGACAGAGGAGCCTGGCAGGCTACAGTCCATATGATCATAGAGTCAGACACAACTGAGTGACTTTCACTTTCACTTTCAACATTTAAATTGGGCTTCTCTGGTAGCTCAGTGGTAAAAAAATAAATCCACCTGCCAATACAGGAGATGCAGAAGACACGGATTTGATCCCTGGGTCAGAAAGATACCCTACAGGAGGAAATGGCAACCCTCTCCAGTATTCTTGCCTGGAGATTGCTATGGTTAGAGGAGCCTAGTGGGTTGCAGTCCATGGGGATGCAAAATAATCAGAAACAACTTAACGACTGAACAACAGCAACAATTTAAATCAGTAGTTTGCAGTACTCAAGCTGCAATAACTCTTCCCTGGATCTAGAGCTTGCTAACCTGCCCCAGAGATCTCAAATATGTGAGCCTCTACAGTAGTGTGAGCCAACACTTTAAATAAGTCAGTTTTGCTCTTTCTCTCATTGCTAATGTTTCCCTGGGGAATCCTGATCGATGCATACCCAATATTTTTGCCTGTATTATTAGAAACATATCTTTAGCACTCTGCCAGCTTAACTTCTCTTTTGCACATTTGTATTTTTTACTTTTACATAAATAAATGTCTTGTATGCAATTGATAAGCTACTCTTTTTTAGAAATGGTGTCAGTATGTTCTTCAGTCTTAAGAAAAAAAAGGCAATTTTCCTCTTTTCTCCCTTTCACTCAATTCTTTTCATCTGCTTCCCACTGCACTAGCCCTGTCACTCTCCTATCCAGCTCATAAACAGATGTCAACCATCTCAGTCAATGTAGTGGTTGGCAAGGATTTGTAATCCAAGAATTTGGGGCTTCTTAGATCACAAAACAAATTCAGTTACTATCTTGAGATCCAGGTGGTGAAAACTTAAAAACTAATAAATCACAGTTCTGTCTTTTTTTCTTCTCATACTTCTACCTGATTATTATGTCCTAAATTGATTAATTTGCCATCTATCATTGTTCTCAAGTTATAAATTGACGACAGCAAAAGCTTTGCATGTTGCCAGCTCTTCAGCATCTCAGAAACAAAGGACACAAATCTGATTTGAAGAGAAATCTCTAAGGGATTAATTAACTCAGCAAAGACATTTACAGCACTGGATAAAATCTGGATGATGGACTGAAGGTTGGGTTCATTCCTTATGTGCCTCTGGCTACAAAAATGCAGTTAATCTAGGATATTAAGCAAATATTTAGGATGTAAAAAGAAGACAAAAGTGTTTTGCTTGTCCATTTGTTTCACCAACCAAAAGTTCAACTTCTGTTGCTTCTTCTTTCTAAATAAAAAGGTAGTATCTAAGAAGAGCTCTAAAAGAACCGGGTTAGTGTTCCTGTTAAGTGTGGTGCCTTGACATGTTATTCATTGATTGTACTCACACTTGCTGAGTTGCCAAAACTTTTAATGCACACATGTGCCTTTGGGCTTCTAGTTTCTGGCTTCTCAGGATTACATCATTTTTCTAGTTTAGCCAGCCTTCTATCTTGGACAAGGCTGTATGACTATTTGCTCAAGTAACCTATCTCAGGGGTTATAAATATTTCCCAAATTTCCTGCCATATACTCTGCATGTCTGGATTGTAGAAATTAATATTCAGAAGGAAGTAGAAGAAATTTTCATATAAAAAAGGTAAATAATATGATATCACCCTTATGTCTAATGATAGAAATGAAAATTTGGTCTCAAAGAGGCCATCTCTTCCTTTTTTCTGTGTGCTATTTTTCAAAGATGGTACCTTTAGTTAGTCATCATTTGATAATGATAAACATTTTATTTTACCTCCCTATCTATTTCCTTCTTTCAATAATATTTTTGATAATCAACAAGAAATCAATGAAAAATACAAAAATAAAATAAAACCTTAACATCTCTGAAAAACCCTATGATTGAGGGAAATGCCCATCTCTCTCCTGCATATATTGGTACAGAGTCTTGTTTTAGACCAAAGGTTCATTTATTTTTAGTAGAAACATAGCTCTCTAACTTAAAATACATAATATGCATGATATCTGTGAAATAACATGTGTCATTTAAAGGAAGCATAAAACAAGTAAATCCATGGAGCTACTTTAAAAATATACTTGGGATGATTTTAGAAGTGGTTTAATCTAAAGCCAGAAGAATGGAGGAAATAACATTTTAATCTACCCTCCTTATTCTAGAATTGTAAGACAGAAGTAAATATATTCTGACCATAAAAAACATCATTTTCTTGAATAGAATACTTTGCCAAAGGGAAGAAAGACATGTCCTGATGTTGTTGCAGTAAAATACCATGTTTTTCTCTCACTTTAAAATCCTAAAGTATATTTCATTAAAATTATGCTTTAATTATTCATTAGATATAATACACTTAAGATTTCAATAATTAACTGCTCTAGCAAGAGGAGAGAAAAATTCAGTGTGTTTGTTTATCTCCACCCTTTAAAATATCTAAATGTTATTACTGTCTTCCACATCTACTTCAGAATGTCCCAGTGACTAGAAAACATCAGGAATTATTTAAGAACTGAGTTTTCAGATGAAGATTCTTCTTTCCGTTAAATTGCCCCTTGAAGACCATCAAGAATTGCATTTCTGTTCAATCTCTGTATTTCTCTGTATCTCTCTCTATATCCCTCTGTCTCCCTCTCTCTTTCCCTCCCTCTGTCCTGGTAGGCTGCAGTCCATGGGCTCGCTTAGAGTCAGACACGACTGAGCAGCTTCACTTTCACTTTCATGCATTGGAGAAGGAAATGGCACCCCACTCCAGTGTTCTTGCCTGGAGAATCCCAGGGATGGGGAAGCCTGGTGGGCTGCCGTCCTTGGGGTCGCACAGAGTCGGACACGACTGAAGCGACTTAGCAGCAGCGGCAGCAGTCCTTCCATCTCTAACCCTCTTTCTCTCTCCCCACAGGGTATAAAGAGATGCAGAAAATTCAAGACAGATTAAATAGCATCATGGGATGGGAGGATAAATTGGGAGACTGGGATTGACATATACACACTACTATATATAAAATAGGTAACTAATAAGAACCTACTGTATAGCACAGGAAACTCTACTCAATACCCTGTAATGACCTATATGGGAAAGGAATCTTAAAAAGAGGGGATATATGTCTTAGTATAACTGATTCACTTTGCTTTACACCTGAGACTCGCACAAGATTGTAAATCAACTATACTCCAATAAAAATTAAACTAAAAAATAAATAGTATGATAATACAAAATACTAGTAATAAAACATGGGTATGTTTTCCTTATAAATTGTTTTGCAGTTGATCCTGGTTGGTTATCTATCTTAAATATAGCAGTGGGTACATGGCAATCTCCAAATCCCAATCCTAATAGTTTAATATACTTAAAATCTTGGAAAATTCCTATACACACTTGTGTGTGTGCACATGGTTTATGTTATCAAGTAATAACAGCTGAACAAAGTTTCTAGAGCCAATAATGAAAAAAGCTGTTTTTTAATAATATAAGAAGTTTCCTGCACATTTCTGTAGCTCACTGGCCTTCATGTGGGGCCCTCCACAGTAAATATGATTCAAGAGCTGAATCATTAATTCTATTTAGGCTTAATGTGTCATAAAGCTAAGGAAAGCAGGGCCATTTTCCTCTCTGCTGGGGCAAGGAAAGTGTATTAACTATTCCAGCCAGTACTGTGAATGATTTATTAATTCAATTTTGGAAAGTGAGACTGTCAGATCACATAAGCACATATTATAAACAGACGTTCTCTCTGAAGATTCTTATTTATTTTTGTAGCTAAGTGATTGACAATGTACTTCACTGATGAGCTCTCCCTCTCCCTCTCCCTTCAAGCTCCCAAACACACACAACTGAAATAATCCAGGGGTGCCCTATAATATCCTCCCATCCTTGAAACAGTACAACTAGCTCTAAATATAATTTAAAGCACCTGGAATGGAAATGAAGGAATTTTTCTAAACACAGGCCTGAAAGTTCCTGAGCTAACTGTGATGAACAGAACATTTGAAGGGACTCCAGGGGATTCCAGATCAGGATATTCCAGGAAGCACAAATAATCTTGAGCAAGTCATTTCACCTGCGTCCTTATCCACAGAGAGGAGAATTAAGTGATCTCTACCTTCTCTAACTTTCTGTGAACCTTTGTTGTGGCATGAGTGGAACATGGTGGCATAGTGAGAGTCTAGAATCAACCCAGCAGGACGATTCTCTGTGTGATTTTCCTCCATATGGGTTGAGATAGTAACTGACAGATCTCAATAATCAACCCATTTGTTTTTGAGTAAATACACTATGGGGAAAATGGGTATCATCCAGGCTTAGAATCCTGGAGCAGTAAGTCCCTTACTTAGGAATGAGTCCCATCCTGAAAGTGCATTCATAAGTCGAATTTGTTTATAAGCCCAACAAAATCATCCAGGCTTAGAATCCTGGAGCAGTAAGTCCCCTACATAGAAATGAGTTCCATCCCATGAGTGTGTTCATAAGTCGAATTTGTTTATAAGTCCAACAAAATCATCCAGGCTTAGAATCCTGGAGCAGTAAGTCCCCTACGTAGGAACAGTTCCATCCCAAGAGTGTGTTCATAAGTCCTATTCGTTTATAAGTCCAAAAAAGTTAGCCTAGGTCCCCAATTACCATGATCAGCTATATAGTGTGTGCGTGCATCCTAAGTTGCTTCAGCCGTGTCCGACTCTTTGAGACCCTATGGACTGTGGCCTGCCAGGCTCCTCCGTCATGGGATTCTCCAGGCAAGAATACTGGAGTGGGTTGCCATTTCCTTCTCCAGGGCAGCTATAGAGCACTGTACTGTAGTAGATTTACAATACTTTTCACACAAATAATACATTAAAATAAACACACACACAAAGTAACAAAAAATGTTTACTCTTACAGTACAGTATCCTGAAAAGTACATTAAGTACCAGCTACATCACCTCTGCTTTTACTCTTGCTTCCAGACATCCTGGTCTTGAAATAAAGACACTGCTCTCCTGCCCTCTATACAGTACAGTAAAGTACACAAAAGCACAGCCACAGGAGAGGGTGCACTCACGTGACAATGAATACCAGACACATGAACGAACTTAACATGATTGGACTTGAGAACGCACCATTCACATCTTTGAAAATTTGCAACTTGATGGTTTGTATGTAGGGTACTTACAACATCAGAAGGAGTGTGTGTGTGTGTTTTCTTTATGTTAAATCCACTAATGCCCCAGCATCAATTTATCAATTTTTAACCAAGTCTCTCCAGTCATAGAATACTGCTAGCATTGTAGGGTTCTAAACGCATTTTTATTATTCTTTCAGTGAGATTTTACATCTGTTCTTCAGTTCCTTTTTACATACTGAGAAGCTTGATTTTATTCCCATAGGAGCCCTGAGAATTAAAATACAGGGGTTATTTTAATCATGTGATAGTGATTCATTTCCTAAGATATTCAATATGTGATAAATATGGGTGAAATCAAGGATAATTTTCAAGATCACAGAGCTATTTGTAATTTTGCATCACTCAGGAAGTACACTCACCTGTTTCCTAACCAAATTATGCTCAATAGAAAATGTTTATTCTCTGTTCCTGACTAAAACTTTTTATAGGGAATATGCCCATTTCTGGGCTTTGCTGGTGGCTCAGATGGTAAAGATTCGGCCTGCAATGTGGGAGACCTGGGTTTGATCCCTGGGTGGGGAAGATCACCTGGAGAAGGGAATGGCAATCCACTCCAATATTCTTGCCTGGAGAATTTATTGGCAGAGGAGCCTGGTGGGCTACAGTCCTTGGGGTCACAAAGAGTCAGACATGGCTGAACGACTAACACACACACACACACACACACACACACACACACACACGTGACAAAAACCTCAGGTGTAAAACATCTAAAGATCAGATCAGGAAGGTGTGGTGAAGGAAGAGGCAGAACCAAACGTGATTTTATGAAAGTAGAAAAAGAACACAAATGGCTTAATATTAGAAAGTCATCACTTATTCCTAGAAAAAGCTCTGTTGTGATGCTTTCTGTGGCAAGAGATATTTCAGTCATAAAATTATGTCCCACAATATCTATTAACACCTTTCTGCCTGGGGCTCTCTTTATAGGTATTATCCTCAAAACCACTCACATATGTTGTCCCAAATGCCGCAAATAAGATAGTTTTGATACGACTATGACCTCCTTTAATTATGACACAGGAGCTACACTAGAATTTAGTTTCTTAAATTGAAATGCAATACCTTTTACTTTATTTTGTTCTTTTCCTTTTAAATTTGGCTGTATTAAAATTCATTATTATATCCATGCCTGTTATGGGTAAAAGTGCATCTCTCGAAAAATTCATGTGCTGAAATTATGCCAATACCAGTGAATGAGACCTTATTTGGAAATACAGTCTTGGCAGTTGATTAAATTAAGATGAGGTCATTAGGGTGAGCCCTCTTCCATTAAGATTGCAGTCTTACAAAGGCGAAAATTTGAACATAAAGACAGACTTGCACACAATGAGAAAGACATGCCAAGTTGAAGGAAGAACTAGGGTGATGTATCTACAAACCCAGGAATGCTAGCAAACCACCAGAAGTGAGCAGAGAAACCTGGGACAGGTTCTTCATCCAGCCTTCAGGAGGAACCAATCCTGATGACACCTAGATCTTAAGACTTCCAGCCTCCAGAACTATGAGATGACAAAGTTCTGTTTAATCCTCCCAGTACATATGCAAATAATAAATACAGGTATTGAATTAGTTTCATAAGGCTGTATTATTATTACTTGCATATGTGCTTGTTTTTTATTCCAACATGAGAAAGCTTCAGGCTCAAAATGAGGAACACAGTTTGCAGACACTGTCTGCTAGCTGGCTGAACTTCTGCTGAAATGGGGCTTCCCAGGTGGCTCAGTGGTAAAGAAGCCACCTGCCAACTCAGGAGACACAGGTTCGATCCTGGGGTTGGGAAGATTCCCTAGAGAAGGAAACAGAAACCCATTCTAGTCTTCATGCCTGGGAAGTCCCATGGACAGAGGAGCCCAGTGGGCTACAGCCCATGAGGTCACAAAGAGTCAAATGCGACTGAGCATGCACCCAGATGAAATAGAGGGATGTTCCCTTTGTGGTCCACATCTTTTGGTATTGTCTCTGTTGCTTTCAGTTCAGCCCGTTAAATTGATTCAGTAGCACTGTGCCCATGGACTCTAACCAAAAAATTCAAATTAACTCCCATTAGAGAATCAATAGATCCCTCCCATCCCATTTTTTCTTCCTCTCTTTCCCCTTCCTCCACTCTGTTCCTTTTACAGTTTACCCTTCAAACTTCTCTCTACACTAATAAGATTTTGGCAATTTGCTTCAGGAGAAATTAGCCCCAATGTCCCCCAGGCAGCTGGTCAAGTTCTCAGAATCCCTGTGACTTTCTTCCAAGTCTACTGTGTAGAATACAGAATGGGGTGAGCAGAAGGAGGCTGTAAGTCTGAGTCCATCTTTTTTTCTTTACCTTTTTAAAGACTTTTTTTTTTTTTTTTTTTGCATGCGGGCCATTTTTAAAGTCTTTATTGAATTCGTTATAGTATTATTTATGTTTTAGTTTTTTGGGGCATCAAGGCATGTGGGATCTTAGTCCCAGGACCAGAGATCAAACCCACACCCCCTGCATTGGAAGGCAAAGTCTTAACCACTGGACTGCTAGGGAAGTCCCTGAGTTCAACTCCTTATTTAAGCCTTTTGAAATATGGAGGATGGGCTTCCTGAATCCCTTGAATCCTCCTCCAGACCTTCTGTTTCAGAGGGCATGAGATAATAGACCCCCGGATCACCTGTATTCTGTTCTCTGATATTTGCTCAACCACCTGATGTCTGACTTTGTAATAATACCATTGAAGACACTTCTCTATGTCTCAGGCAGAAAGTAAATAATTAAATGCATTATTCTATCATCATTCTCTATTTATATGGTGTTGTGAATGGTGAATTAATATCTCCAAAGATACCATTCATAATACAGAAAAACTGGATGAGAATTGATTTATATCTACCACTATTGTGAAAGCTGAAACTCCAGTACTTTGGCCACCTCATGCGAAGAGTTGACTCATTGGAAAAGACTCTGATGCTGGGAGGGATTGGGGGCAGGAGGAGAAGGGGACGACTGAGGATGAGATGGCTGGATGGCATCACGGACTCGATGGATGTGAGTCTGAGTGAACTCCGGGAGATGGTGATGAACAGGGAGGCCTGGCGTGCTGCGATTCATGGGGTCGCAAAGAGTCGGACACGACTGAGCGACTGAACTGAACTGATTGTGCTTAAATCACTGTTTTTCTACTTGTTTTTTAGTCTCAGGTAGGAGTAATCCAGGAAAAGCAAACAAAAAGTTTTGAAAACTAGAAGACTTTTTTTCCCAAAAGCTTTTTCTCCCAGAACGTTAACACATCATCATGGACATATTTGGATGAGTTTTCAGAGCCTCTTTCATAACTTGTCTGCTCCCCTGCAAAGAAAGAAAAAGCCCACGAACCAATAATACATTTTGATTCTCATCTAGATTTACTGGGTCAGCAAAGCTGAGCTGTAAATTTCCCTATCACTGCTTCTCCAGAGATTTCCAGTATTTCTGAATGGGCCAGAAATCAGTGAAAATGGCCTCTTTCTTGCCATATTTTGGCATTTGGGCTACAAAAAAAGAAAAAAAGTGTAGATTTATATGAAGCTTTTACTACATTTTTCATCACACTGCTTGGGCCTCAGCAACTGATTGCATTGGGATTCTGGGGCTTGGTCTTAGAGCCCAGGAGCCATCAGTAAGATCCAGGAGCCAGGCTCCATCTCTCAGGATTCTCATAGCAATTGTGGGCATGGAGGATGGCATTAACCCTCCTCCCAGTAAAGTGGGCCTCCCAGGTGGCAGTAGTGGTAAAGAATCTGCTTGCCAATGAAGGAGACGTAAGAGATGTGGGTTCGATCCCTAGGTCAGGAAGATCCCTTGGAGAAGGAAATGGCAACCCACTCCAATATTCTTGCCTGGAAAATTCCATGGACAGCAGAGCCTGGTGGGCTACTGTCCATGTTGTCACAAAGAGTCAGATTCAACTAAGCGACTGAACATGCATGCCAGGAAAGTGAGGCCCATTTAACTCCTCTAGAAATAACTGTAAACTTGACTTCTTAAGGAGAAGATGGGAATGCAAAGGTTATTGTGCTTCCTCTAAGATGTTTCCACCTTTAGGAAACTTGCTGGAATCACTTTCCTGTAAAGGATAAGTGACAAGGCTAAAGTAGTCCACTGGGATTTACTCTCAGTGAAACAGACCACAGAGATGGCATAGGAGAGGGCGTGTTTTCATAACACATCTTTGGCGGGGAGTCCCCTCTAGGATACATGAGCAAATATTTTTTTAGTCGCCCCAAATCACTGTGCCAGCATCTTTTTTTTTTTTTGGCTGTGCTGAGCAGCTTTCAGGATACTAGTTCTCCAAACAGAAACTGAACCCATACTCCCTGCAGTGAAAGTACAAAGTCCTAACCATTGGACTGCCGAGGAATTTCATGTGTCAGTATCTTTCTGAGGGTCCAGTTTCCCAAGAATGAAATTAAATGACTGTAGCAAGAATGATGGGCTGCCCATCATTCTTCCAGGTGGTTGCATGAGTTACAGGGCTCCTCTGGGCATCTGGTTGACCCCACAGATGGATGGCTAATTGAATGTCCCGCTTAGAAAGTATATGGGCTCCTGGTACCTTGCCTAGAAGGTAATGCCACCCTGATGGTTGAAGGTTAGGGGCACTTAGAAAATTTCAAAGCAAGATCTCCAAAGAGCTAAAGGGAGAAGGGGTCCCTTAGCACAGACCAGAATCAGGTCCATTTTCCTACATTCCATAGTGGTACTGCTTGGGGTTACCTGTTAAAGTGATGTGACTTAAATGTGTGATGCTCAAAAGATAACTTTACAAACAGTGTTTGACTATATGAATCGGCATCAAATAATAGGGAAAAGAGAGAAATTGCTTCTATTTGATTAAAGTACATTATCTGAGTGTTATTCAAATATTTAAACAGCCATGCTTTCTTACATATCTATGTACTGTTTTATTGTTTGAGGAAATTACTTGCACAAATGACTGTATATGATTAGACTATTTGCAATATGTGCTTCACAAAGTAAAAATGAAATGGCTGAATCATATCAAATATTTGAACAACATATGTTGATGTGTAAAGAGTTGTTGGAAAATGGGTCATTTTTACAGAAGTTCAAAAATGCTGCAATGGTTATTTTTGTTGCCACAATTTCCAAATTGTTTTATAATGTTACATGGTAGGTTTTGGTCTTCACATAAACTTTTTTTCCTTGTCCATTTTTAAGGAGAAAGAGCAAATGTAAAAAACTTCCATTTTCAACACTATGACCAACTAATATAAAGCAATGCTAAAAGCTGGAAAATATGTGCTATACATCTTTTAAAATAACTATTTGAGAAATAAAGTCATAAAGGAAAAAATGTTCAAACTATCGCACAATTGCACTCATCTCACATGCTAGCGAAGGAATGCTCAAAATTCTCCAAGCCAGGCTTCAACAGTATGTGAACCGAGAACTTCCAGATGTTCAAGCTGGATTTAGAAAAGGCAGAGGAACCAGAGATCAAATTGCCAACCTCCACTGAATCGTAGAAAAAGCAACAGAATTCCAGAAAAACATTGCCCCAGTCACAATTCTTGGTATTTACCAATGATCTTTTAAAATGACCTTTCCAATATAATGTCAATGCAGCAATATAATGCCTTGGCTTCCTCCCCTTGAATAATGTTTTCCCTACTGCTCTCCAGTTGCTTTACCATGTTGTGTTAGTTTCTGCTGTACAGCAAAGTGAATCAACTGTATGTATACATAAATCTCCTTTTTTTTGGATTTCCTTCCAATTTAGGTCACCACACAGAGCATTGGGTAGAGTTCCCTGTGCTATACAGTAGGTTCTCATTAGTTATCTATTTTATATATGGTATTAATAGTGTGTATATGTCAATCCTACACCCCATTTCCCCCACCTTGGTGCCCATACATTTGTTCTCTATGTCTATGTCTCTATTTCTGCTTGGGAAATAAGATAATCTATAACATTTTTCTAGAGTATTGTTTTTCTCTTTCTGACTTACTTTACTCTGTGTGACTGTCTCTAGGTCCATCTGCTGCTGCTGCTGCTAAGTCACTTCAGTCGTGTCTGACTCTGTGCGACCCCATAGATGGCAGCCCACCAGGCTCCACCATCCCTGGGATTCTCCAGGCAAGAACACTGAAGTGGGTTGTCATTTCCTTCTCCAATGCGTGAAAGTGAAAAGTGAAAGTGAAGTCGCTCAGTCATGTCCGTCTAGTAGCGACCCCATGGACTGCAGCCTACCAAGCTCCTCCGTCCATGAGATTTTCTAGGCAAGAGTACTGGAGTGGCTTGCCATTGCCTTCTCCACTAGGTCCATCTACATCTCTACAAATGACCCAGTTTTGTTCCTTTTTATGGCTCAGTAATATTCCATTACATGTATCTACCACATATTCTTTATCCATTCATCTGTCGATGGACATCTAGGTTGCTTCCATGTGTCTTGGCTATCGTAAACAGTGGTGTTATCAACATTGGGGTGCATGCATCTTTCTGAATTATGGTTTTCTATGGGTGTATGCCCAGGAGTGGAATTGCTGGGTGACATCGTACTGAGTGAACACAAAGAATTCTATATGTAACTGCTATAGACTGAATGTGTGTTTTCTCCCCAAACTCATATGTTGTAACCTAATCTCCAGTGTGATGGAATTTGGATGGAAGATTTGGGGGAGGTGATGAAGTCATGACGGTAGAAATCTCATGAGCAGGATTAATGTCCTTCTAAGAGATCCCAGAGAGTTCCCTCTCCTCTTCCACCATGTGAGGATGCAGCATGAAGATAGTGGTCTGTAAAAACCAGTTGAGGCTCTCACCAGACACCAAATCTGCTGGCTCTTTGATCTTGAACTTCTACACCTCCAGAAGTGTGAGGAAAAAATTCTTTTGTTCATAAGTAACCCAGTCTATAGTATTTGTATTATAGCAGCCCAAATGGACTAAGACAGAAATTGGTCCTGGGGGTAGGATACTATTGAAACAAATACTTAAAAAATGAGGGAGCAGCTTTGGAACTGGGTAATGCATAGAGGCTGGAGGAATTCTGAGGTTTATGCTAAAAAAAAAAAAAAAAACAGTCTACGTTACAATAAACTGTTAAGAGTGATCCTCATGAGAGCTCAGAAAGAAAAGAGAAAGTTTTGGAGAAACTCTTAGTCTTCTTAGAGAATACCTAAGGGATCTTGGGGCTTCCCTGGTGGCTCAGAGGGTAAAGCATCTGCCTACATTGTTCAAACTCTGGGTCGGGAAGATCCCCTGGGGAAGAAAATGGCAACCCACTCCAGTATTCTTTCCTGGAAAATCCCATGGACTGAGAAGCCTGGTAGGCTACAGTCCATGGGGTTTCAAAGAGTCAGACATGACTGAGTGACTTCACTTAAGGGATCTTGAACAGAATGCTGGTAAGAAAATTGTTGGTAAAGACCATCCTGGTGAGATCTCAGATAGAAATGAGAAACACATTTTGGACAATGGAAGAAAGTCATCCTTGGTACAACATGGAAAAGAACTTGGCTGAATTATGTTTATGTTCTAGTGTTTCTGGAAGGTAAAACTTGCTAGTAATGAAACTTTACATTAAACTGAAACTAATTCTAAGCAGAGCTTCCCAGGTGATGCAGTAGTAAAGAATCCACCTGCCAATGCAGTAAGCACAAGAAGAATGGGTTTGATTCCTGGGTGGGGAAGATCCCCTGCAGGAGGAAACAGCAACCTAGTTCAGTATTCTTGCCTAGAAAATTCCATGGACAGAGGAGCTGGGTGGGCTGCAGTCCATGGGGTCACACAGAGTGGGACACGACTGAGCGTGTGCATGCACACATGTTTTTAAGCAAAGTGTGGAAGGTGTGGCTTGGCTACTGGCTGCTTATAGTAAAATGTGGGGAAAAAAATGATTTAAAAACAGAATTGTTAATTAAAAGGGAAAGCACAACTTAAAGATTTGGAAGATTCTCAGCCTATTAATATGAGAAAGAATAAGAAAGCTTGCTCAGGAAAGAATATTAAGGGCGTAGCCAAGAGGTGAAATGATCGGGTGATTAGTCAGGTAATCAGCCATCTCAACAGATTGCTGGAGCTCTTCT
>SJYT01080562.1:118194-133450 GCA_006410635.1 Cephalophus harveyi | reverse complement strand
GCTGAGCACCAAAGAATTGATGCTTTTGAACTGCGGTATTGAAGAAGACTCTTGAGACTCCCTTGGACTGCAAGGAGATCCAACCAATCCATCCTAAAGGAGATCAGTCCTGGGTGTTCATTGGAAGGACTGATGCTAAAGCTGAAACTCCAATACTTTGGCCACCTCATGCAAAGAGTTGACTCATTGGAAAAGATTCTGATGCTGGGAGGGATTAGGGGCAGGAGGAGAAGGGGACAACAGAGGATGAGATGGCTGGATGGCATCACCAACTCGATGGACATGGGTTTGGGTAAACTCCGGGAGTTGGTGATGGACAGGGAGGCCTGGTATGCTGCGATTCCTGGGGTCGCAGAGTCAGACACAACTGAACGACTGAACTGAACTAAAAGACAGTCCAGAGATTCCCCTCACCCCTTGTGAGGATACAGCAAGAAGATGGCTGTTTTTTAAAATCAGAAATCTCTCATCAGATCCCAAATCCTGGCTCCTTGATCTTGAACTTCCCAACCACCAGAACTGTGAGAAATAAATTTTTGTTGTTTATGAGCCCACCTAGTCTATGGTACTTTTATTGTAGCAACCCAAAAGGACTTAGCTCATAAATGCATTGACTCAGTATTATTTACGTTCAATGCCGTTCACAACCACAATAGAGTTTTTCATGGAAGTTGACCAACTATGAGCAAGAAGAATCGTGACATAATTATCCTGACAATTTTGGGAAAAAAGCCAGAACAATTTATCTAATGAGATATTAAATTATCATAAAGCTGTAATTATTAAGATAATGCAGAATCACATAAGGATGTAGAAATAGACCAATGGAAGAAAGAATTCAGAATCCAGACCCATACAAATAAAGAAAGAAGTGCATGAGTGAAAGAGGTAGCAACACAGATCAACAAGGAAAAGATTGACTATTCAATAACATGTACTCAGATATTTGGTTAACCACATGAAAAAGCCGGATTATTTTTATAACACCACAAATATATGTAAAAGGAAGCCTTAATTATGAAATGCAAAATATTTAGAAGAAAATATTGGAGTGTATCTTTATATACTCACGCTATGTAAGGAAACTTTCATTTCCCTTTCTTCCAAAATCCTCCTCTGATAAAGTGAAAGTGTTAGTCACTCAGTCATGTCTGATGCTTTGTAGCCCCTTGGACCCTAATCCACCAGGCTGCTCCTCCATCCATTGGACTTTCCAAGCAAGAACACTGGAGTGGTTTGCCATTTCCTTCTCCAAGGGATCTTCCCAACCCAGGATCAAACCCAGGTCGCCTGAATGGCAGGCAGACTCTTTACCCTCTGAGCCACCAGGGAAGCCCCAAATCCTCCCCTATTGCCAGCCAATGGGTTATCTTCTATCTCTGCTGTTCTTGTCAACTAAGCTTTCTATATTCTTGATTCTAGATTCCTCTGCCTTCTCCACTCATTCCTTTCATAAAAAGAGCAGCTTATTCATACTCTTTCTCATGTTCTATTTCACATCCACAAAATACTTATGGTCTGTTTTCTATTCACACATTTATTAAATAGAATGGATGACAAAGAATCCTCCTTCATTTTCTTGCTATCTAAGCAGCATAAAGTTGTAAATAAAGTTTGTCATCTAAAATTAGAAAAAGGGAAACTTCCTTGGCATTCCAGTGGTTAAGATTTTGCCTCCCAATGCAAGGGGTGTGAGTTCAATCTCTAGGCAGGGAGCTAAGAGTCTGCATGCCTCGGGGCGAAAAAAGAACAAAACAAAACAGGGGCAATATTCAATAAATGCTTTAAAAATAATCCACATTTTTTAAAAAATTGAAAGAAAAATTCCCTGACCAAGAAAACAAAACCAGAACAGAAAACTACTGTAAGGAAACAGATTTATAGTAATAAAAATTTTTATATTAGCATCATATCCTCATTTATAAATCTGTTTTCCATGGGAACACAGTTTAAGGATTCAGGAATAACTGTGTGTGTTTAGTGAAACTGAACAACTAAGTCAATAGATGGTGGATGCAGGGATGCAGGTTTCTGATTGTTGGAGTTTTCAGATCAGCAAGGGGATGAAGCTTGAAGAAACAACGTGATAATGGATTGGAGTTAGTGACATCAGTATGAACTCATGTTTAGCTTAATATACATGGGGTTAGCTACATATAGAAATATTTATAAATTTTGTATATTTATTTATGTGTTATTATACACACATGGGCTTCCCAAGTGGCTCAGTGGGTAAAGAATCTGCCTACAATGCAGGAGACACGGAAGACACAGGCTCAGTCCCTGGGTATGGAAGATCCCCTAGAGGAGGCATGGCAACCCACTCCAGTATTTTTTCCTGGAGGATCCCATGGACAGAGGAACTTGGTGGGCTACAGTCCACAGGGTCCTAAAGAGTCAGCCGCGACTGAGCACACACATACGTATATTTCCTTGCACTCTCAGCTTGGGGACTAGAAGCAACACCACCCCAGCAGCAACAAGCATGCAGATCTTGGTTTCTAATTTAGTTCCCCAGTAAAAAGGAACCAGCTCTCCTCAGAGAAAAGGTTCATTTTAAGACTGTACCAGAAAACTTACAAGATGAACCTGGAACTTCTTATAGTGCCAAAAAGTAAGGAAGTGCTCAAAAAAAAAAAAAAAAAAAAAAAAATGCAAAAAACCTACAATGAAGGCAATATATCAAAAGGATACAAAGAACTAACTGAAAGATTCCTCAATGGCCAAAGCTGAAAAAAATTTGAGTAACAAAATAAATAAGGTAAAACTGCATTATAAGTCACAATATAAATTATATACCTGTGAGTTCACACCAATATAAACAATTGAATGAATAAGTGATACATGTTTCCCATGAAGAATTCCAAATAGTTTGCATATACGCTCCACCCTTGAAACACAAATCCCCATTCCTTAAGTGTGAGTTGCACATAGTGACTTTCTTCCAAATAACACACTAAAAACAGGTACTAAAAATAGGAGCAGTGGAAAGCAATTTTCCAGTGAGTAAAACTGACAATTACTAACTCAATCAGGTGATCAATGTTATATCCACAGTGATAATTCATTGATATCTCATGATGCTTGTATATATCCTTGATATGATGTAACGAGAATGACAGCTTACCTCTGTAGTCTGCTCTTGGACACATCTAAGTCCAATCCAGTTGTGAGAAATATCATCAGACAAATATTAATTTGAGGGCCAAATACAGGACCAGTACTCCACAAAATTGTCAGGGTTATCACAAACAAACAAACAAAAAAAATAATCTGAGAAACAGTCTAAGCCTACGGACCTCTAAGGAGATAGGACAAAAAAATGTAGTGTAGTTTCCTGAATGGAATCCTAAAAGAGAAATAAAGGGCATAAGGTAAAAACTAAGGAGCAAAGTATGGCCTTTAGTTAACAATCGTGTGTCAAAACTGGCTCATTACTTATGACAAATCCACCATGCTACTATAACATGTTACCCACAGGAGACACTGGTATGATGCATATGGAAACTCTGTACTATTTTCTCAATTTTTCTATAACTCTGAAACTCTTCTAAAATGCAAAGTTTATTAGAAATAAACAAACAAAAGAACCCCACCGTCTTTACTGAATACCGCAGGCTCTTTGACAAAGGATCTGGAAAGAGGTGTCTAAGATCAGATACAACCCAAATGTCATCATCTCAGTCAGTAAGAATTCTCTAACAATTTGATCTAACAGTCTTCACAGCTACTTGTTGCCATGGTTCATTTTACTCAGAACTTAGAACAATCTTAATAGTCTTGTTTATTTATGTCACATATCACCAGTCTCCTGCAGTGGAATGCAAGCTCGGTGAGACCAGGCACCTTTAGGCTTTGTTTCATCCTGTGCTTTGCATAGTGTCTGACCTTTCATGGACCCTCATTAGATACTCATGGGACAAATGATCTTCAAAATCACTTGTAATCATGAAATCACATGGCCACACAAGATGAAATCAAACCATTTACCATGTCACCTCAGGAGTGCAATACTCCAGCAAGCACTTACCCACCCAGGAATACTGAATCCACACATCCATATTCGTTGAATTTCAAATCTGGACATACACTGAATGACTTTGCAGTGTAGGGTCCACATTTTCTAAGTGGGATAAAAAATAAGAAATCATGGACTTGAATGTCTTTGAGTAACTTTAGGTAAAGAAGTGAAAGTCTCAATAATAAGAACTATGCCGTCCAGAGTGTCCTCCTAACCATGAAATCAAGGGAAGGATAATAATTATCTGCTATTTGTATTTCAGAGTCCATGACAATGTCCAGTGCCGTATAAACAAAAAAAAAGGAGATTCAAGTCTTACAGAATTAAACCATACCAACTTTCTAAGCTCAGTTATGAAATTCTTTTCCTCTATTTCCTAAAGTAAGGCTTCTATAACTAAAATAATTTGACCATTTAAATTGGTAAACTATTTTTGTTATTGGAAATTGTATTTGTTCACTTAGGACATAAAATATGCTTTATAAGAATTAAATTTTCTCACTTAAGCTGTGAAATGAATTCCCTAGCCTTGTATTAACTTACCATCTTCTCTATAAATTATGTGGCACCTCTTGCTAAACCAAAACCCATAAGCAGACAAACCAGCAAATCACTGGGTCTGGTTTTCTCCTTGCAGAATTGGAAACTACAACCAATTCAAATCCAGAAGCAATATAATGTCTTGGGGTTTTTTGCTTTTTTGTTTGTTTTTCACAAAGGAGGTTAAAATGTCTTCAACAGTACTTAAAGGCTTACTATGAGACAGTCCAGGGTCCCCGGTGGCTCAGCAATAGAGAATCTGCCTGCAATGCAGGAGACATAGGTTCAATCCCTGATGGGGAAAATTCCCTGGAGAAGAGCATGTAACCCACTCCAGTACTCTTGCCTGGGAAATTGCATGGACAGAGGAGCCTGGTGGGCTACAGTCCATGGGATCTCAAAGAGTCAGACATGACTGAAGCAACTTAGCATGCACGCAGGCATCAGGCAATCACTGTTCTGAGCATTTTATTCCTATTTTTATTTGATTATCACAGAAACTCTTCCTATTTGGAACCAGTCTGTTGTTCCATGTCCAGTTCTAATTGTTACTTCCTGACCTGCATACAGGTTTCTCAAGAGGCAGGTCAGGTGGTCTGGTATGCCCATCTCTTTCAGAATTTTCCACAGTTTATTGTGATCCATGCAGTCAAGGACTTTGGCATAGTCAATAAAGCAGAAATAGATGTTTCTCTGGAACTCTTGCTTTTTCAATGATCCAGTGGATGTTGGCAATTTGATCTCTGGTTCCTCTGCCTTTTCTAAAACCAGCTTGAACATCTGGAAGTTCATGGTTCACGTATTGCTGAAGCCTGGCTTGGAGAATTTTGAGCATTACTTTACTAGCCTGTGAGATGACGCTGGGCTGGAAGAAGCACAAGCTGGAATCAAGATTGCCAGGAGAAATATCAATAACCTCAGATATGCAGATGACACCACCCTCAAGGCAGAAATTGAAGAGGAACTAAAAAGCCTCTTGATGAAAGTGAAAGAGGAGAGCGAAAAAGTTGGTTTAAAGCTCAACATTCAGAAAATGAAGATCATGGCAACTGGTCCCATCACTTCATGGAAAATAGATGGGGAAACAGTGGAAACAGTGTCAGACTTTATTTTTGGGGGCTCCAAAATCACTGCAGATGGTGATTGTAGCCGTGAAATTAAAAGATGCTTACTCCTTGGAAAGAAAGCTATGACCAACCTAGATAGTATATTAAAAAGCAGAGATATTACTTTGTCAACAAAGGTCCGTCTAGTCACAGCTATAGTTTTTCCAGTGGTCATGTATGGATGTGAGAGTTGGACTGTGAAGAAAGCTGAGTGCCAAAGAATTGATGTTTTTGAACTGTGGTGTTGGAGAAGACTCTTGAGAGTCCCTTGGACTGCAAGGAGATCCAACCAATTCATCCTAAAGGAAATCAGTCCTGGTGTTCATTGAAAGGACTGATGCTAAAGCTGAAACTCCAATACTTTGGCCACCTGATGAGAAGAGTTGACTCACTGGAAGAGACCCTGATGCTGGGAGGGATTGGGGGCAGGAGGAGAAGGGGACGACCGAGGATGAGATGGCTGGATGGCATCACCGACTCGATGGACATGAGTTTGAATAGATTCCGGGAGTTGGTGATGGACAGGGAGGCCTGGCGTGCTGCGATTCATGGGGCTGCAAAGAGTCAGACACAACTGAGCAACTGAAGTGAACTGAACTGAAACTCTTCAATAATTATTATTGACTAATTCAATAATTATTTCTAAACAATAGTAAGTAAATTGAGGAACAGAAAATACAGGTAAGTTTTCCAAGTCATATATCTGGTAAGTGATAGGCTTCAGAACTAAATATTCTGATTCCAGAAAATAAGTGCTCAGCCAGTATAGGAATGTCTTCTTTGGGCTAGAATGATGAGAAATCTACTTGGAACAAAAATAGAGTCTTACTGAAATTTATCTTCCTTGCTTTCTCTTCCTCAGGCAAGCACATGTCTCTTATCAGCGCAACTCTGAATAAAAACGAACTTGGTGGAAAAAATATAGTAATGAGCATTATAAACATGGAAAGGAGTGAATCATTTGCTATTGACAAATTTCTGATGATTAATTGAGACATTTAAAAATAAATGTATTCTTCCTCCAGTCATCCTATGAGGTACTGCTAGGTTGATTCTCTTATGACACACATTAATCATATCAGCACCTTTTCAAATGCTGCAGACTTCCCAACTTACTGAAGGCCTATTGAACACAGTGCAGGCTCCTTTGTTTAGAATTCAAATTCTCCATATTCTGATCCAAATCTGCCTCTCCACTGATTACTTACTTATAGCTCATTCTATTGCCAATCCAAACTGGGAGTCACCCTCCAAACAAGCTTTTCCATCTCCCATTTCTACTCTGCAGCTTGTGACAGACCCAAAGGACCTCCTTCTGATTTCCACTTGGAGAAATACCTCAAAGCCTTCAATGTCCAGACAGATTTCATGGAGCCTGATTAGGTGTCTGAAAACAGAAGCAATTCTTCCCTCTTCTGAAGTGTCATAGACTGTGTTCATACATACTTTTACTTACATATTACATGGATTCAGATGATATGTAAATATCACCCACCTGAAGAAAAGCTCTTTGAAATAATGAACTTTATATATCCTATTGCCCCAATCTCACTACCTTATTCATTGTCATTGGTTCTATAAATATCTGTGAGGAAATGAATGAAATATGTGTAGTTGGAGGTACTCTCATTGTCATCTCAATTTATTTGATGAATAATTCTGTAGTAGGGGCTATGGAGAGAGACTGAAGAATACAGAATAAGAAATTGCTTACTGTCTTCATAAGTCTTATGTATCAGTGATCATCTCTCTTTGAATAAAAACATCAATTTAAAATTAACCATTAATATTACTTACAGTTGTCAATGTCATTAATTCCCAAAGTGAAAATAAGAAAATAGTTGAATATAAATTGAAGATAAGTAAGGTTTCACATAAATAAAAGATAAAATGCAATTCAAGGATAACATATTAGCAAGGGAAAAATAATGCAATTTAAAGTTTCTAGTGGGTCTTACCTTAGGCAGTCTTTCTGCCATGTATTAATATGAAAGATGTTCATTCAGTGTATAATAAGTACACTAGGTTTATTTAGTTAGAGCATATAATACCATCTATTTTTTATTGTCACTTTGATTTAAAATTCAGATAGAGTGTTTGAGTGATAGATCCCCTAGCAGAATTTTTTTTTTCATCTTACCAGTTCCAGTTTATAGTAGAAAAACTAAAAACTGTGAACAAACAAAAATTTCAAGAAAATAAAGATATTAGTGGGCCTGTTACACAAAGAGAATTTCTGGGCACATTTTATCATGTATTTTTATATTATAAATGTATTATATATATCATGTATATAAAAATTAGAATCAAACTACACAGTTTTATACATTGCTTCTCTCACATAACACAGGAACATTTTCCTAAATTGGTAAATATAGACTGATATTTTCATTTCAATGATTGCATATTTACATTTTTGTATCATTTTTGTATACTTAAAGAAGACTCACAGTTTCTATCTACTATAAATAACACAACGAACATCCTTTCTGTACATCTTTGCATGTTTTTCCAAATACTTCCTTAAGAAAAATGATGATGTGGAATTGTTGATTGAATATATATTAACATTATAATGATATATTTGAAATATCCTCACAGCCCTCTGAAAAGACTGCACTAATTTAACACCCACTAACATATAAACTGGGCTTCCCAGGTGGCTCAGTGGTAAAGAATCTGCCTGTCAATGCAGGAGACACAGGTTCAGTCCCTGGGTCAGGAACATTCCCTGGAGGAGCAAATGGCAATCCACTTCAGTATTCTTGCCTGGAAAATTCCATGGGCAGAGGAGCCTGGTGGCCTGCAGTCCATGGAGTCCCAAAGCGTTGGACACGACTGAGTGACTAACACACACGCAACATGCAAAGTAACACTGGATAGTCACTTTAAATGTGATATGTGCTTATTGAAAGGAGAAAATAATCTCTTACAGATCTTTTAATTTGGGCACAGTTGTCTAGCCAAGTTAATATCATGAGTCCCTCTAATTATGAAGGACAAGACCTGAATCAGAAACTTCAGCTCCCAAGTCACAAACTACTGCCAAATGGCATCTTCATGCTTCAACCCAGACTTTAATTAACCCTACCAGAATAGATGCCCTATTTTTTTTTAATCAAATAACAACAAAACCAAGCCATGAACTGGAGACTTGCTTCATAGCCAATCTCATTTCAATGAGACCAGCATGAACTCTTTCTCTGTGTTCTTACACCTTTGTGCTTCTGAGACTTCTTGTTTTACATGAGTCTCATCCTTGGAACTTGCTCTGTCAGAGGGAGGGTTATGATTAAAAGAAAACTTGGCCCCTCCGTCTTGTTGGCTGCGTACCATTCCTGGTGATGTCTCTCTACCTCCTCTAATGATCTGCTCTTAGCGGGTGGGAGAGGGCATGGATAAGCCAGGCCACCGTGGAATTCAAGGACAGGATCTGTCAATATAATTGGCACCCTACATGTCAGAGGATCTCTCAGGAACTGACAAGTAGGAGACACATAATTACAGGGCACAATTTTCTCCTTGAAAGTAAACTAGAACTGAATAAATATAACGCCCACAGGGTGTACAGACCAAAGCAGGTCTCCTGGTGCTCTTCTGAGGATTTCACTGCTGCTCCTCGCCCCGTGCTTCCTGTAATAAAGTGACCTCTCAAACAAAGATGAAAGATTTATTACATTTTTCAAGTTGCTATAAGGTGGAGTTGCCAGTTGCATCTACTGCTGAGTGGCTAACTGGAGTCTAAATTGGGAGATGCAAACTGTGCTTTCAGATTTTGTTTCTTTTCCGTGGGATGCAGACTGTTTTTGGACTCAACCTTACCCCTAAACTTCCTAAATTATAAAAATGAAATGACTCTGGAAATGCTCTGTGCCAGATAGATGCAATGTCCATTGTGAAAAAGAAAAAAAGAAAATCTTTATTGAGAAAAGCAAAGAATTGGTCATTAAAATGTAAGCAGGGCCAAATTAGTGATGGCAAAGTTTCAATCCTTAGCTCTGTGATTTTGGAAACATTACTTATCTCTACAATTCAATTTCCTTATTTGTGAAAAGGAGTGATAACAAAGAGATAAAGGTTAAATAAGAAACTGGATGGGGAAAAAAATACCTGAGTAATTTAGGATAGTCCATATTCACTTACCATGAACTTATCTTTATCTTCTGATGGTTAATTGTTTTACTCTTTAATATTAAGTTTCCATACATTATGCATTTACACGATAGAAAATGAGAAAAGAAAGAACATATAGTAAAAATTCTCTCTCCAGTCCTCAACTTCAGACAACTAGTCTCTCCTTTGTGTCAAAAACTTTATTACTTTCTTTTGTTTCAAAGATATTTCATGCATATATAAGAAATTAACTCTCTGAATATACATGCAGGCATACATCTAATCTTCTTCCAATATTATGTAAGTATAGAATATAGATGTACCTGCTTGCTCCTTGATTTTTTTCATTGTTATTAAGTTCTATAACAGGACATAAAGAAAGTCTTCTTGTTTCTTGATACTGTTGCATGTTATTCCATAGCCAGTCTGCTTTGTAATTTCATAATGTACCATTGATGGATACTGTTTATAATATTTTGCTATTTCAAAAATATTGTGTTGTATAAAGTCAGGTATACATAGTTTCATGAATGCAAAGTATATCTTCAGATATACATTCTTAGAGGTAGACTTGTTGGCTCAAAAGGTACTTAGTTATTTTGCATTTGCTATTTTGATAGCCTCCATCACACTGCTCCCCCGCTGGAGACTATAACAATCTACATTCCTTTCCAGAGTGTCTGAAAGGGCCTGCTTCCCCAATCTCCTGCCAATAGTAACATATATGCCAAACTGGTGGTGAAATTGGTATTACAGTATAGTTTTGATTTGTATTTTTCATATTATGAGTGAAGTTAGACATCTTTTCATATATTTGAGCCATTTATATTTTTTCTGTGAATTGCCTTTTGCTTATTTTTTCTCTTGAGTTATTGGAGTTTATTATTAGAAAGTCAGTATTAGAAAAATTAGTCCTTGCAAGTATGTTTTCTTGATTTGTCACACCTTTTGACTTTTGCTTATTGTGGATTATGCACATAGAGGATGGTGATGGTGATGATGATGATCTAACTGAGTTTATCAGTCATTTTTCTTACAGACTGGCATTTTATTTTTCAGGTATAAATGTTCACATATATAATTACATATACGTAATTCTACCATGGCATCTTCTAAAAGTTAAGATTCAGGTTTTCACATTAAATCTATAATCCATTTGTAATTTTTTGGTATAAGATGTGAAAGTGAAAAGAGAAAGTGCTAGTTAGTCATGTCCAACTCTTTGTGACCCCATGGACTGTAGCCCACCAGGCTCCTCTGTCCATGGGATTTCCCAGGCAAGAATACTGGAGTGGGTAGCCATTTCTTTCTCTAGGGGATCTTCCTGACTCAGGGATCAAATCGGAGTTTCTTGCTTTGCAGGTGGATTCCTCACCATCTGAGGCAGCAGTTGAGATCCAATTGCATTTTATTTTTCCAAATGGCCACTCAACTAACCTAGTACCATTAACTGTATCCTAGTTGTTTCTAAGAGTCATTTCTCATTTAATACCAACATGCATAGTTTGAATCTGGCAGTGTATATCAAATAGGTGAAGAAGATACAAAGGTAGAAAACCAACTGACTGAGAATCCTGAGCCCCAGGAGCTGGGCTTGGTTTTCCTTTGTTCATTGAATAATCAAGTAGTTTGGTTTCTGCTTTCAATATATGGATATGTATATATGAATATGCATGTGTGTATTTAAACACTGATGCTATATTGATCTTTTTAAAAGACAAATATGACTATTTAAGTCTAGATTTTTAATATGGTATTCTCTTTCTTGTGCAAATAGTCCATCCTCCTGTTAGGCTACCTCTCTAATATTGCATTTTCAGTTAAAATTTTAGCAAATTTAATTATGTATCACATCTCTCCAAGAAGAATACATGGTCTCTGAGGGGGAAAGTTCAAGTCCTCATCTACTACATTTGAATATACGGTTGCTGTTGTTTGGTCACTCAGTCGTGGCTGACTTTTTGTGACCCCATGGACTGCAGCATGCCAGGCTTCCCTGTCTTTCACTACCTCCTAGAGTTTGCTCAAACTCATGTCCATTGAGTCGGTGATGTCATCCAACCATCTCATCCTCTGTCACCCGTTTTCTCCTCCTGCCCTTAATCTTTCTCAGCATCAGAGCCAATGAGTTGGCTCTTCATATTAGATGGTCAAAGTATTGGAGCTTCAGCTTCAGCATCAGTCCTTCCAATGAATACTCAAGGTTGATTTCCTTTAGTATTGACTGGCTTGATCTCCTTGCTATCCAAGGGACTCTCAAGAGTCTTCTCCAGCACCACAGCTTGAAAACATCAATTCTTTGGCACCCAGTCTTCTTTATGGTCCAGCTCTTACATCTGTACATGACTACTGGAAAAACCGTAGCTTTGACTCTATGGACATTTGTTGGCAAAGTGATGTCTCTGCTTTTTAATATGCTGTCTAGGTTAAAGTTGATTTTCCTGTTAATGACTTATTAATTCCTTTCTGCTCAATTCTGTTGGCGAACCTCTAGCTATCAGGTTCTATACCTGCAGAAAGGAGGTTAGTGATTATGCCTGTCTTCTACCTGTCTTACAAGAAAGAGTACTGGATAAAATATTTGTTTATAGCCTTTCAGTAATAAGATAGCTACAAGAAATTCCAGAATCATACCTAGAGATTAGCCAGGAAAGACTAGTCCTATAGATTTAGACTTTTAATATCATACACATAGAGAGAAACATAGTATTTCTCAGTGTCCTAGTACTCCAGAACACTGAAAGGAAGAATCGCATTGCAGATCAGATGAATAGGCAAATATCCTCCAATAGACATCATCGGCAGCCTAATGAGTTGCAGAATAATCACAGAGATGTAGCAACTACAAATCAGCCATTCTGAACCTAAAATTTGCATTAACTTCCCAGATTGCCACTTCCAGGCAATCTCAGAAGGATGATACCTTGTATTCTATGCACAGATCACCCAGAAATCATTCCTTCTTTAGATGAAGAGGTGGGGAATGCTAAAGATTTCTCCCTTGTGCTTGGTCTGTGAGCAGTTTTCACTGAATGACAGTTCAGCACGGAAACCCGATACTGTAGGACAGATGGCCTCATGGTCCCTGCCAGCATGGCTGAAAGCACATGCTTTTGCCAGCCAACAGAGGCTGCAGGCAAAGTTCATGAGCTGTTATTCCAGGGACTGCTCCTTGCAAGGCTGTCACCTTTTCAGTCTGTGTCTGGGGCTCCATTCTGGTCCCAGCTGCCAGTTAGTGAATTACTCCACAATTCATCAAATTCACCTGATGTCCACCACCCCCAGTCAGACAGAACATGCCCCAATGATCGAACTAATACACTGTGTTGATTTCTATCACCAACTGGCATCAGACTTCATTGACATATGCAGGCAAACCACCAGGCTAGAGAGGCTCCATGCAGGCTTGATTCTTGCCATAACACATTCAGCCAAACCATGGGCTCACCACCGGGAAATGGGAGAAAAGACACACAATCAGTGTGCTACCTTCTTCATCATTACTGCTGATCCTCAATTTAAAACAGTGGTAAAATCGGGACTTGACACCTTTAGCTTTTATGGGGCTCCCCTGGCAGTCCACTGCAGTGGACACGGGTTCAACCGCTGGTTAGGTAACTAAGATCTCACCTGCTACGTGCACAGACAAAAATAAATAAATAGGTAAACAAATAAACCACTAGTTCTGAGACTTGAACTTTTCATTTCTATCAGATTAGATCAATCTCCTAGTTAAACCTCGACAGTGAGCTCCCATTGCAATTATTTCCCTACATGCTTGGAATCATTTTGACCTCTTCTTCCCATTTCCCAGCAACGCTGGCCTGAATATTGAAGAAAACTTTTGCTTGTATATTCTAAGAGAATTCCTGCTTCCTCTGCTTGTAGAACCTGTGCCTTGTCCTTCCTGTAACTTTTTCTAACAATGCAGGATTCGGCTCACATTTGATTTGAGCTTGCTTTGAATACCCTACCTAAAAAAAACAACCCTCTTCTTCATGTCCTCAGTTGCTCTCTCTCTATTTCCCACGTTCCATGTCCCTAATAGCACTTGTCTCATATACACACAAACATACACACACACCAACAGACACAAAGTAGACACTCAATATGAAATCAATGAAATCAAGAAATTAGTAACATTTTTTATAATCTTCTTTAACAAACATGTATGTGCAAGAAATGAGATGAGTAAGCAGAGGGTAAGGACATGTTTGAAAAAGTAAGGAAGAGCATTTGAAAGAGCGCAGAGTCTAGTGATTACAGCGGAAGTGTCCACTGCATCTTGTACCAAGCATCTCACTCTCCTTTTCATCTGCTTCAGCGTCTGCTTTTGGAAAGCCCATAACCAAAAGGAGCTGGTGAGAAACCAAATGCAATCATTAAACTGTTAAACTTATTCTTAAAATACTCAAGCATTTCACAAACGTTGTTGCTCAAAAACACTGTATATAAAAACAACCTGTAGTTCCAAAAATGCAAACACTTGTCTAGTCTCATAATAATTTCTATTCTAATAATATCTTCTCATTGCAAAGCATGTCAAACCCTAGCCACTATTTTTAGTTCCAGGGGTGAAAATAGAGCCCTGCTCTTTCTAATAATGTGTTTAATCACCAGGCTTTCAAAAGAGGATTTGATTTTCAAATTAAATGTAGTGGGTCAGTGAGCCTATAATGTAGTCCTTCAGATGCCAGAAAGGAAATAGAAATTGACATGTTATTAATGGCTAAAAATTAGGTCGTTCTCTCTGTCTAGGGAAACTCCTTTTCCAGTTTAAACATTCAAACTCCTATTCATGTCAGGATGATAAATCACAGACTGATCACTGAAAACATGTGGAAACATCAAATCAACAAGCAGTTCACTGAGGAAGAAGGAACCATGAAACTCTGATTAGGTCCTGATTGTCTTCTCTCTAGAATACTAACATTTTATCATAACATTTCATCTTCTTTCGTCCCATAGTGGTGTGTAAGGGAGGACGATGGCCTCTTGGTACACACATGAGCAAGGTCTCTTAAAAAGAAAGCAGAGTAAATCATCAAAACACTGCCAGATGAGAAATCAGGACACAAAAGTTTGAATCTTGGTTCTATTCACTAGTAGAAGAGTGGTCCAGGGCAGATGATTTAACTCCAGTCTGTGTCTACACAGACATAGCATGAAGCGTTCTTTTATTTATTGGAGTATAGTTGCTTTACAATGTCGTGTTAGTTTCTGCTCTGTAACAAAGTGAATCAGCTGTACGTACACATATATCTCTTCCCTCTTTAGCCTCCCTCCCACACCCGTCCCTCCCCTCATCACACTCATCTGGGTCACCACAGGGCACCGAGCTGAGCTCTCTGTGCTATACAGAGGCTTCTCACTAGCGATCCATTTTACACGGGAGTGTATATATGTCAATCCCAATCTCCCAATTCAGCCCATCCCCACCCCCACCCCCTCCCATGTCAATCCCAATCTCCCAATT
>SJYT01080562.1:85918-110407 GCA_006410635.1 Cephalophus harveyi | reverse complement strand
TTCATGGGGTCGCAAAGAGTCGGACACGACTGAGCGACTGAACTGAACTGAATGGACCTAACATTCCAGGTTCCTATGCAATATTGCTCTTTACAGCACCAGATTTTATTTACATCACCTTGTGTATATTTGCACATTTATGTGTATTTACACACCACCCTGTGTGTATTTACACCTTGTGTGTATTTACACATTGTGTGTATGTAGACAAGATAATTGTAACATATATATATACATAAAAAGGAAAAGGAACTAGAAAAGCTACAGTAATTTTGAAAAATAAAAATAAAGTCTGAAGAATGAGCCTTTCTAATTTAAAGATGTTATATTATATACCTACAGCCATGAAGACTATGTTTAAATTGGCAGAAGAATAGAGACATAAACTAACTGAATTCAGGAAAAGACTCTTACAAATAAATGAACTTAATTTTTGACAAAGGTTCAGAAGCACCTTTTCAACAAATGGTTCTACAGCAATTGGATCTGCTGCTGAGAACAGGTTTTTTTTTTTTTCAAGTTATTACATTTTACAGTTCTAAAATTTCCCTTTTTTCATATATTTTCTTTCTTTGCTGAAACTTTCTGGTTTTCTTTCTTTTTTTTTTTTTTTGGTGGGACATTTTTCACTTATCTCAACTATTTGTTATTGTTCACTGATGCCTTTACATACTGATGATTTTCAAATCTTTGTCAGAGAACCTTAACATCTCTATTATCTTAGTGTTGGCAACCTTCGTTGGTGACAGTATTGGAGTTTTCATTTGGTTTCACCTTTTTCTGTTTCTTGGTAGGACAGTGATTTCTTATTGAAACTGTGGATTGGGATATTATATTATGAGACTCTGGGTCTTTTTTCCTGGCTTCCTCTGACACAGTTCCAGCAAGGGAACTGGCCAATGTTGCTTCTTTACTGCCAGTGGTCCTGGAAGCCAGAGTTCCCTACTCAGCTCTCACTGACAGCTGCGCTGGCACTTGCCATACTTGCTCGATAGGGTAGGAGTTCTGGCTCCTGCGGGGGCCTCCACTGACCACGTGGTCAGGGGAAAGAGTGGTCTTACTACCTCTGATGATGGTAAAAGGCCTGAGTCTCCACTAGGCACCCACTAAGCATGCTCCCAGCACATAGACAAGGAGGCTCCTCATCAGTGCTGGGAATAAGTTTCCCCATGTGGTCTTTGCAGGCATCAGTGATGAGGGGAGCAGGACAGGACCGTTCTACCTCGTGGAGATGAAAGTTCCAGTTCAACTTTGACACTACCACAGCGAGTCATTGAGGTTCCTTGTTACAGCCTAATGAGGGTAAGAGTCTAGGGCCCTCACTCAGCCTTTGCAAAAGGGTGAGGGTGTGAACACTCTTTTAGTGTGGTGTGTGGCCGGGTTAGAGTTGTTATTATCTTACAGCTTGCTGTCTTGCTAGACTGCCCCTTCCTTGGTCCTTTGGCTTGAGCAAGCAAGCTTTGGATGGAGTGTGTATAATCACTGACATTTCCAGGTTGTTAATTTCTTCATCCCTGAGTCTGAATACAGAAGGTAAAAAGAAATCCTAGAGAATTCACCAATATGTCATTTCTTGGAGCCCTAGGGCTCTAACCCACCTGCCTCACTCTTTCCATCTTTCAGAGTTGTCTTATGGTATAATATTTTGTGTGTCAGATAATCACATATAATAATATGCCTACAATGTATAATATACTATAATATATAATGTACATACCTGCTCAGTCACTTCAGCTATGTGCGACTCTTTGCAACCCTATGGATTGTAGCCCACCAGGCTCCTCTGTCCATGGGTTTCTCCAAGCAAGAATACTGGAGTGCATTGCTATGCCCTCCTCCAGAGGATCTTTCTTACCCAGGGATCAAACCTGCATCTGCCTGCACCTCCTGCATTTCAGGCAGATTCTTTACCCATTGAGCTACCTGGGAAGCCCCCATAATATATAATATCACAGCATATATAATAATATCACAGTATATAATATTATGACAAATATTATCTAATGATGTTAAAATAAAATTGTTACATTGTACATATTTTATGTATTTCTTTAGAGTTTTCAGTTGTGCTTAAAAGAACAAGGAAAGTACATCTGCTCCCTCTTTCCAGAAGTGGAAGTCTCCATTGAGCTTTTAATTTTAGTTATTACATTCTTTTCCAACATTTTATTTTCTCTAATTGTTAATGACCATTCTTTTCTTGTATTTTTATCTATTTTTAAATTGTTATTATTTTTTAATTTTTATATTTTCAGATTATTTTACTCTCTCAAGTTCTTAGAATACTAATCCTGCAGTTCATTGTATCTGCTATAGTTCATTTCCTCTTGGAGTGTGTAATTTTTGAATGAGTGTTTATCTTCAGCTCAAATGTTTCTTCCCTGAGTGAATCTTTTTCCTCCTATAAGACAAAACCTCTAAAGGGAAATTTTGTTTTGCTTCTACTGGGCACCTCTGAGAATTCTCCTGTCCAGGGTCAGTATTCACATATTTAATTTATCAGCTTAGAATTCATGTCTGTCTGTGGAGTGTAAATTGATATTCCATACCTGGGCAAGGGCTGAGCTTTGAACTTCAGTTCTTAATTGGAGATTTGTTAGTTGCTCTCACCCAAAACATAAAGGGGATATTTCCATGCCATTTCTTGGGACTTAACAATGTTTTCTTATTCAGCTAACAACCTGGGTAGCTCTTAGGGACCCAGCTCTTTGCTGTTGTCTGTTTCCAGCAATTGGTCTCATCTGGACCCACAGCTATATCTTTTACTCTGTATGGACATTAAAATCCTATTCCCTAATCACTAAGTCTTGTGTCTATTTATACACCTTTGGACCTACTTGACATTTCTGATTTGTCTAGGTATGACTAGTTCTGTCATCTTGGGATTGTGTTGATGCGTGCTGACGCCAGCTCATATAGGCTGGCAAATTTTCTGAAGTTTGTAAACGGATAATTATAAACATGCTGGTTGAGACATGCTTTTCTATGTGTTTCCAGGAGAAGGAAATGGCAGCCCACTCCAGGATTCTTGCCCAGAAAATTCGATGGACGGAAGAGCCTGGTGGGCTACAGTTCATGGGGTCGCAAAGAGTCGTTCACAACTTAACAACAAACAATTTTCTACGTGTTTATAATGTTAGCGGTTCTGCATTAGTTTAGAATGCCATAATGAGGAAGTTAGAATTTCATCATCAATTTAATAGTCAGAACATCTGTAGAAAATGATTTTATTTTTCATCCAGGGCAGTATCTTTCCAATCACCCATCCACCCACCCCAATCTGGCACCTACTTCCCACTTAGGAGAAAATGAAGGCTCAGCAAGGTTAAATGGCAAGTGTCTATACAAGCATTTTCCTCACTCTCTATGACACCACTGCTCTTTCTACAACTTCACCCTGTGGTCTTGCCTGTACTTGTGTAGATAAAAGATCATTTCTGCACCTTTCTTTTAAAACAGTTCAGTTCAGTTCAGTTCAGTCGCTCAGTCATGTCCGACTCTTTGCGACCCCATGAATCGCAGCACGCCAGGCCTCCCTGTTCATCACCATCTCTCGGAGTTCACTCAGACTCACGTCCATCGAGTCCATGATGCCTTCCAGCCATCTCATCCTCGGCCATCCCCTTCTCCTCCTGCCCCCAATCCCTCCCAGCATCAGAGTCTTTTCCAATGAGTCAACTCTTCACATGAGGTGGCCAAAAAGTACTGGAGTTTCAGCTTTAGCATCATTCCTTCCAAAGAAATCCCAGGGCTGATCTCCTTCAGAATGGACTGGTTGGATCTCCTTGCAGTCCAAGGGATTCGCAAGAGTCTTCTCCAACACCACAGTTCAAAAGCATCAATTCTTTGGCGCTCAGCCTTCTTCACAGTCCAACTCTCACATCCATACATGACCAACACAGGAAAAATCACAGCCTTGACTAGACGGACCTTAGTTGGCAAAGTAATGTCTCTGCTTTTGAAAATACTATCTAGGTTGGACATAACTTTTCTTCCAAGGAGTAAGCGTCTTCTAATTTCATGGCTGCAGTCACCTATAAAATGAAGATGCTGACCCTCTTGTTTCCAGGTGACAAGGGTAATGGAAAGCATCATCCAATGTCCTCCAGGCTCTGCAATCTCCCTTAAGGTACCTCCAGCTTGACCAGTCAGAAAACCCACCTCTGAAGGACAGATATCTTTGTACATATCCGAAGAGGACACTGCATGCGTGCTCAGTGGCTAAGTCATGTTCCACTCTTTGAGACCCCATGAACTGTAGCCCAACAGGCTCCCCAGTCCATGGGATTCTCCGGGCAAGAATACTGGAGTGGATTTTGCCATTTCCTCCTCCAAAGGATCTTCCCAACCCAGGGGTTGAACTCACGTCTCCTGCCCTGGCAGGAAGATTCTTTCCCGCTGAGCCCCCTGGGAAGTCCCCAGAGGACACTAGTACTTGGCAAGCAACCCTCATGTCAATGACCATTTCTGAAGTCAGCTTCACCAAAACCTTTATATGAGCCAAAAGATGTCATTTTGAGCTAATTCCATGTTTTCTCATTTTTATCTCATATGCTTCCCTCTCTTTTCATGTCTTCTCCTTTGCACCACTCTTCTTTTTTTAAATACCTATTTATTTATTTGGTTGTGCTGGGTCTTAATTGTGGTACGTGGGATCTTTGATCTTCTTTGAGGGTATGTGGGATCTAGTTCCCTGGCTATGGGATCGAACCCAGGCCCACTATTTTGGGAGTGGAGCCTTTGGGCCAGTAGGGAAGTCCCTGTACCTCTCTTCTTAATTGCACTGTCCATTAGTATCATTACTGTTAACATCATTATTATTTTGCTAAAGCAGTAATCATTGTAATGCCTATCCAAATATCCATTAACACATCATACAAATACACTGTTTCTCAAGGGCTACGTTTTGTAAAGAAATCATTGATTTCTAGTTATCAGCAGGACATGTGTTTCTAAGAACTAGAAAAGGAGATGGTTTAAGACATTTGTGAAGAATATACAGGAGTCCCCACCCTTATCCATGGGGAATCCATTCTAAGACTCCCAGTGGATACCTGAAACCCAGATAGTACCGAGCCCTATTATATACTTTTTTCCTATATATACAGACCCATGATATAGTTTAATTTGTAAATTAGGCACAGTAAGAGATTAACAATAATAACTAATAAATAGTAAGATAGTAAAATTATAATAATGTACTGTAATAAAAGTTAAGTGAATGTGGTATCTCTCAAAATATCTTGTAGAATTAAGCCCTTACCACTCACGGTGGCCGTCACTTGCAGTTTGAGGTGCTACCTCAATAACGGCATAAATTTCTTTTTCCTTTTTCACAACTTCATGGATGGAAGATTAGTTCTTCACATAGATCTTAGCAACCTCAAGATGCAATTTTTAAGCATTTTTCTAGGTAAGTAAAGAATTTTCATCTTTTTACTTAAAGGAAGACCTTTACGGCCTCTCTCTGTCACAGCCAGATTTCCAGCGTCACTCTTCTTGTCTTTGGGGTCTTTATTCTTTAAAATTAGGGTCACTTGAACACCAACACTGCAATACTGGCAGTGGGTCTGATCAATGATCCAGGCTACTAAGTGACTAATAGGGTCAAATACACTGGACAAGCAAGCGATGATTCACATCTGGGTGGAACCTCCTGGGATCCCATGAGATTTCATCACACAACTCAGAATGGCCCATATTTTAAAACTTAGAAAATGTTAATTTCTGGAGTTTCCATTTAGTATTTTCAGATCATGGTTGATCATGGGTAACTGAAACCATGAATAAGAGGGGACTCCTATAGAGAAAATAAAAAACTGGAAATACCATCCTGCTGTTCGTAGTACATTCATTATCCTTAATATAGATAATCCTTAAAGAGCTTTAGATCAACTTACAACTATGATGCTAATGGGACTTAGATTTTAGAATGTCATGAAACCAGATCACTTAGCTTAACTCCCTCAGTTGATAAATGAGGAAATAAGACTAAGTAAGCACCAAGTTCTACCACCCAACTCAGGGACTGTAAACTTCCTCTGTTAGCTTTTTCAAGCCTGTAATAAAATCTCCTTGTAGCTTTAATGATACAAGCTGAATTCACTTGAATATCACTTATAAGACAAAATAGTTTAAAAGGACATGGAGTGTGATCAAAAGAACCAGCACTGATCAAAATGTCATGTGTTGGTAGTATTTGACCCTCTTGTTGGCATACAGAAATAAACCCTCCCCAATTAGCACAATGTCACCCCTATGAACAGAAACTTTGTTACCAGTGTAGAAGTTACAACCATGGTCTCTAGAGCCACACTGCCTGGGCATGAATATTGTTGCAATTATTTCCCAGCTCTGTGACCTTGATACATCACTTAATATGTTCTCTGCGTTTCAGTTTTCTCATCCATAAAATACAGATAATATCATAAAAAACCCACATTTAGGGTTGTTTTGAAGATCAAATGACCCATACATCTAGAACACTTAGAACACTTTTTTGATGCAAAGTAAATACTACATGAGGATGAGTTGCTGTAATAGATTAGTTTTTAAATGGCTGCAATTATCCCCCTCCTTATCCAGATGACCCTTTTGAAATGACTGTACAACTCCCATTAAAGCATGGATTCTGTCTCCCTATGGGCTTCCCTTGTGGCTCAGCTGGTAAAGAATATGCCTGCAATGTGGGAGACCTGGATTGGGAAGATCCCCTGAAGAAGGGAAAGGGTACCCACTCCAGTATTCTAGCCTGGAGAATTCCATAGACTGTATAGTCCATTGGGTCGCAAAGAGTCGGACACAACTGAGCAACTTTCACTTTATCTCCCCACACCCTGGAATTGGGCTTGCAGAGGTGATGATGGGGCACTTTTGCAAGGAGGTCTCAAGAGTGGTCAGACCTTCTTTCCACCATGGGAAGGGGCTAAGCCAACCAGAAGATCCAGTCCGCACAGACCAAAGTCAACTCTGCCCAAACAGAGTCCTCAGAGAGATCAGTCAGAGCCAGCACGCTGACCACAGATGCATGAGCAAACTCAGCAAAGAGCGCAAGAATCTCCCAGCTGAGTCCAGTCTAAATTACTAGTTGCAGAATAGTAAGCTAAATAGTTGACTCATTGTTTTTAAATTTTGTGGTGGTTTTTGCTGTTGCTATATAATCAGCAAATTCATACAGTTATTACTCCTATACTCCTATTATTCCACTTTGATTGTATTCCAAATCCTTTGACATTACTCTATTGAAGAAGGGAGGGTCTATGCCCCTTTCCCTTGAATCCGGGTTGGTCTATGACTGCTTTGTTCAGAAGGGATATCACTGACTTTTTTTAATTGAGGTACAGTTGCTTACAATGTTGTGTTGGTTTCTGCTGTACAATGATGTGAATCAGCTACATGTGTACATACATCCTCTCCCTCTTAGACTTCCATCCTAACACCCCTATCCCAGCCATCTAGCTCACCACAGAGCACCAAGCTGAGCTTCCCGTGCTATACAGCAGGTCCCCGCCAGCTGTTTATTTTACACATGGTAGGATACCACATGATTTCTGAGACCAGGCGACAAGAGGCCACACAATAACCACTTGATTCTCCTGGAATATGGACTCTGGAAGAAGCCAAGGATCAAGTGAGATGCTTGACGATTCTGAGACTGTCATGCTGTGAAGTGAAATGAAGTCGCTAAGTCGTGTCCGACTCTTTGCGACCCCGTAGACTGCAGCCCACCAGGCTCCTCCGTCCATGGGATTCTCCAGGCAAGAATACTGGAGTGGGTTGCCATTTCCTTCTCCAGGGGATCTTCCCAACCCAGGGATCGAACCCAGGTCTCCCACATTGCAGGCAGACGCTTTAACCTCTGAGCCACCATAAGAGCTTTGGTTGTCAGCCCCAGATGAGCCAACAGCCAGCGTCCACAGCTACCTGCACACTGAACAATGTTACAGGTCTAACCCAGCCAAGGCTTTAGAGGAGACTGGCCCCAACTGCCATTTGGCTGCAATTGTGTGAGAGATCCCCAAGTGAAAATTGCCCAATCAAGCCTACTCAAACTCCTGACCCACAAAATCGTGAGCAAAATTAAATGATTGATTCAAGCCTCTAGGTTTGGAATATAGTTACACAGCAGTGGTACCCACACACCACTGTATGCAACTGATTCATAGCAGAAAAATAAGGTGGTATTTGTAAGGGGATCTGTTATCCAATTAGGAGATTCTGAAATCAAAATGACCCCTTGACATACATAGGAACAGATCCAAGGTTATCAACAGTACATGAAAATGGAAAATTACCTGACCCCTTACCCACAAACCCACCATGCCCCAGTGGCATTCTCCCTCATCTAAGAAAGATGCTTTGAGTCATTTTTTTTTTTTTTTTTTTTTTTGGACCAAGGCTGAGATTTAGAGTTCTGCAGACTCTTCTCCAAAGCAGCTTGTAACTGAAGACCTAACATTAATGTAGAATCTGGTCTGCTCTGGTTTGTGCTTGTCTTTTAAAGTTCTACCTGCTGCAGCAACTGAAACAGTTGGGTCCCGTGAGCTAAAGTGAAAGTGTTTTGTTGTTGTTGTTGTTTTATTTACACTCTCAAAGTATTTGGCTTGTATGTCCATAAAAAGCCTGCCTGAAGAGTTCTCCTGGGACTCAAACACCTGAGGAGTAAAAAAGGAAACACTAAATGTCATGCAGAGATGCAGTGGTGTTTTCATTTTAAACTTTACCCAACTGAATGAAATTTTGAGTCTTTATATTTTTAGATCACTTTCTCATGACCCAGAATTATTGGGTCAGAGCTTGAGGACAAAGAACTGGAGTGATCTGATATTTCCCTTGCTGATTTTTCTTACGGGGATGTTTCCCAATTCTTTCTTCACTAGGGAACCAATTTCTAAAGGCACTTCACTAGAATGACATATACATGCTAAAAATTCTGCATGACTGGCCCACATTTTTGCACATTTTTCTCTCTAATGGAAGTAACCTTTGAAGAGGACATGTCATCAAGATTTGGACCTATTTGTTTTGAAGTAGATGGTGTAGGTCATCTAGTCTGAGGTCAGGGAGAGATGGACTCTAAGATGAACTTGATAAAAAGATTTTGGACACATGGGCTCAATAGCTGTGGCACGGGAACTTAGTTGCTCTGTGGCATATAGAATCGCACTGTGGCATATAGAATCTTCCAGACTAGGGATCGAAACTGTGTTCTCTGGAGAAGTCCATGCATTGCAACTAGAGGATAAGGCCCCACTCACCCCAACTAGAGAAAGCCCATGAGCAGCAACAGAGAGGCAGTGCAGCCAAAACTAAACAGCTAAAAATTTTTTAAAAGGTTTTAGACAAATCATCTAATTATTTTGTGCCCCAGTTTCCTCATCTATAAGAGCAGTAATATTATCTTCATCTCAGGACCATGTATATAAGATCATCTTGTATATTGTGTTTGACACAGAGCAATAGTTCACTAAATACTGGTACCAGAGTTGGGTAAAACCAATGCAAAGTTTCACATTGTTGATTTAAAAAATAGTCACAACCTAGAAATGGAGAGTTATGTCTATTTGGTGGGAATTTTTCGGACTTCAAGCCTGGGAGAGAGCCTCTCGGCGTCACTTGAGAGGAGGTGGTGGGGGTGGGGTAGGGGTGAGGAGAGGACTGAGGTTGTAGAGAAGTTTGCAGCAAGAGGCAGGTAGTCTGAATATCAAAAGATTATTGCTATTATTATTAAGGAAAACTAGATATCTCGGAGGAGAAGGCAATGGCACCCCACTCCAGTACTCTTGCCTGAAAAATCCCATGGATGGAGGAGCCTGGTGGGCTACAGTCCATGGGGTCGCTAAGAGTTGGAGACGACTAAGCAACTTCACTTTGACTTTTCCCTTTCATGCATTGGAGAAGGAAATGGTGACCCACTCCAGTGTTCTTGCCTGGAGAGTCCCAGGGATGGGGGAGCCTAGTGGGCTGCCGTCTATGGGGTCACACAGAGTCGGACACGACTGAAGCGACTTAGTAGTAGTAGTAGTAGATATCTCAAGTTAAGGAATTTAGTGCTTTTCTGTGTATGGGAAGATGCAAGTTTTTGGGCTCACTGAAATCATTTCTTCCATATGCATCTCAGCTATCCAGGGCCAGCTTCCTGCTTCTCGGCTTCTTGGTTTTTCACATCCTTAGTTCCTACCTTACGGAGTAGCAACAGCCAACAGCTGCAGGGTCACAGGCTTTGCTCTCCCTTTTGGGCACCCTCCAGGGTCAGAAATTCTTATTTGGAGGCCTGAAATCGCTGGAGGCTATGACATCCTTGTTTACTGATATGGCAGGAAATGCTCCATTTCACAACATTGATCTAGTTAGTTACTTCTGCAATCCTGGATAAATTACCCCTACACACATACCATGCCTTAGTGTATTCATTGACTATTTAACCTGTGAGCCTCTGTTTTCTTATCTCTAGGATAGGAATAATCACATACAGCTGGGTGATGATAAATGCTAAAAAAGCAACTCTCTCAGGAAAAAGTCCTGATTTGTAACATTTATCAATTTTGGCCATGTCCATAGGTTCACAATGACCCATTTCAAGCGACCAATGTAAAACTTTACGCAATGCAGAACTGGGAAGAGATGTGTCATTAATAATGTTATACAGTGTTTTCCTAGTGGCTCAGATGGTAAAGAATCTGCCTGACCAACAGGAGACAAGAGTTTGATCCCTGGGCCAGGAAGATCCCCTGGAGAAGGGAATGGCAACCCATTCCAATATTTCTAGAGAATTCCATGGACAGAGGAGCCTGGTGGGATACAGTGCATGGAGCTGCAAAGAGTTGGACATGACTGAGCAATTAACACTTTCACTTTTCATTTTCACTATATGTGAAAAATAGACCTTAAAAACTGGAAAGCACCAATAATAGTAAAATATAGTAAAACAATTAGGAAGGAGTTTGAGTTTTCATTGCAATTGTTTTTGATATAATTTCTTTCTAATTTCTATCTAATTTAATTTTTAGTAATGTCAATATTTTACAACTTGCTCCCAAAATTCCTGAAAATTTAATTATCTGCTCTTGCTCTCCAGTATACCACAGACTACAATTGCTTAAAGGGCTTTTTTTTTTTTTTTGGAGAATTATCAAGGTACATTTTAATTTAAATGTTGAAGAAATCACATTTTAAGTTATAACTATATTTTTCAAATTTGGCAAACCCAAATAACTTTTTTAGTAACTCTGGATGTTAAAGAAACTGATGCTACTCAGATGCCTATTGTAGTGTTGGTGAAGTTAAGTCTTTAGAGACTTACCATATTCTCAAAGAAAATGCCAGGAACTTTAGCAGCTGCAGTGGTGACTAGAAAGTATGACAGTGATGAAATCAGCAACAAGAGTCCAGAGGAGGAATAAATCATAATGAAGTGAAGTTGCTCAGTTGTGTCCGACTCTTTGCAACCCCATGGACTGTAGCCTACCAGGCTCCTCTGTCCATGGGATTTTCCAGGCAAGAGTACTGGACTGGATTGCCATTTCTTTCTCCAGGGGATCTTCCAGACCCAGGGATCGAACCCAGGTCTCCCACATTGTAGACAGACACTTTACCGTCTGAGCCACCATGGTTCAGTTCAGTTCAGTTCAGTCGCTCAGTCGTGTTCGACTCTTTGCGACCCCATGAATCGCAGCACGCCAGGCCTCCCTGTCCATCACCAGCTCCTGGAGTTCACTCAGATTCATGTCCATAGAGTCAGTGATGCCATCCAGCCATCTCATCCTCTGTCATCCCCTTCTCCTCCTGCCCCCAGTCCCTCCCAGCGTCAAAGTCTTTTCCAATGAGTCAACTCTTCGCAGCCACCAAGGTGGTCACATCTAATTCCTTTTGCTGACATATCACATGCCTAATGGAGAAGGACCCCTGGAGGCCTTGGGAGAGGGGTGGGGAGAGGTCTTCCTGCATATCCTCTGCTTTAGCTCCTCTCTGGAGTACCTGTTGAATAGATAACATTTCCTGAGTTGCACATTTCCTGAGTTGTTTTGCAGATGTGACAATCCCCCCACCAAATGGAAGATGTTAACTGTATGATGACCTTGAGCAGATGGCCCCAGGTGTACTGGAGCCTAAGGACTGATAATGTTAACTCCTGTGACACCACCTGCGAATCAGAGAAAAGTGCACAAGCTGATCACAGAACCTAAGACCCCACCTCCCTCATCTGGCTTCTAAAAATGCTCTGCTGAAACCTTTCCAAGAGCTCAGGGGTTTTTAGGGCAAGAGCCACCTGTCTCCTTGCATGTCCTTTGTAGTAAACCTTTCCCTGCTCCACATTCTAACTTTGCAATTTGGCCAGCCTCACTGGGCTTCCCTGGTATTTCAACTGATAAAGAACCCACCTGCAATTCAGGAGACCCCAGTTTGATCCCTGGGTCAGGAAGATCCCCTAGGGGAGGGCATGGCAACTTACTGCATGCCTGGAGTATTCTTGCCTGGAGAATCCCCATGGACAGAGGAGCCTGGTAGGCTACAGTCCATGAGGTCGCAAAGAGTTGTTCACAACTGAGCGACTAAGCACAGCACGCAGTTTGGTGAGCACAGGAACTGTTCTAACACCTTTGGTCCTCATGGGGATCTAGGAAGGGAGAGAAAGGAGCTGACGGTACTGGTGATCCAACTGGCGGAAGAGCCATGAGATCACTGTCTCTGAATTGCTTTCTGTGGTGTCTAGGAAGGCTTCTGGAATTCCCTTGCTTGGGCAGGTGGGTTGAAGATGCTTGTCGTCCAGTGAAAAGGAGTAAGGAAAGACATGAACCTCAGAAATAATCTGATAATGAGAAAGATTATGCAAGAGGGGGAGAGAGGAGAGGCACAAGATTGCAGAAAAAGAAAGAGACAGATTGATCCAGGGTCCTATCCTGAGGCTAAAATCGGATCAAGTCTATTAAATGGAAGAAATTTTTTATAGGAGCCAGGCTTCCAGAAAAATTCTTCAGAGTTAAATTATGCCTTTCACAAGCAACGCCCTTCTGTCTGAACGGAAAACAAAAAGGTAATAAAGATCCAAAAGATAGAAAACACCGAAAGACCTTTAGTAAATTTAACAGATTCCATTTATCCATTTACTACTAATGCTAACAGAGACAGTCTTTCTGTGAGCAGGCAGAGATAATATTTCCATTTTTAATATTTTTAAGAATGGGCTAAGCATTTTAAGACAAAAGGCAATAGCTATGACAAGTGTTGTAAGCAAGTGTTTGACAAAAAGCATGTGCCGAGTGTTAATGTCAATCTACTCTTTTTTTTTCTTACCAATCAGACACTTTGCCAAGTCTTGAAGAAGCGTAACCCATAAGTTGACAGGGTAGAAATATCTGAAACTAAACTAGCATGGCAGAGCTGCGTTACCTAGGCAGCTGGAAGGTAGATGGAGAAGATTCTGAAGCTCAGTCAGCCCCCACTTTTATTCCTAACAGAAAATGAGTAGAATCCAGTGTAAAGGTTTAGATACATCTGGAAGACAGGTAAAGCTAAGAAAGAGCAAGAAATAGAAAGACTTAAACACAGAGGGGAAAATTATGTTTTGGAAAGAGGTCAAGGTGACTGCTCTTAATGTACTGTGTGCATACCCACCTGCTTGCTTGTCCACACACTCTCAAGAGGCAGCGGTTCAAGTCATCAGCTGAGAGAAGAGAAATAGCATTATCTTCTTTTAGATAATAAGGAGAGAAGACTTTTCCATTTCTTTAAATTACAAAAAGCAAAAAAATCCCAAGTTGCTCATGTGTCATTAGGATTGAAGTAGAAGAAACTCAACACAAGTAAAAAAGATGGGAAAATGTGGCAGAAGCCCAGTTGGCTGGTATTATTAGTTATTCTGAAATGTAGCTTCCAGAACATCCCTCTACCTTTTAAAATTCAGTTTTCTTTTGAAATACTAAGAAAATAATTCCCTCAATAACTATCTCCATATACATGCTGAGTATGATGGCAAAATCTATAATTACAGAAAGAAATATGCTGTGAGGGAGAAAGGCATAGGATAATAAAAATATGAAGAAATTATGTGTCAACTATGTTAAAGGTACAGTGTCTCCACCTACTGTAAAGTAGAAGGATTCAAAGCTCCAATCTCTTACTTTTTGTCCTTTTACTCCGATCTTCATTTCCTCTCCTCTCAGCACAAGTATCCTTCAGAGAAGGATGTACCTACAGATGGTGCTAAGGAGGCTACATGCCTTTCCTTTGTTTGTAAAAAGACATCATCAATGAATGAAGTGAGGTCATTGTTTCCACCCTCCACCCGCTTCGCCCCCCACCCACCCCTGCACCACCAGCAGCTAAATTTTTAAAAAACTTTTTCTTTTTAAATTTTATTTATTTTTGGTTGTGCTGAATCTTTGTTGCTGCACGCAGCCTACCCTCTAGTTGTGATGTGAGGGCTTCTCATTGAGGTGGCTTTTCTCGTGATGGATCCGGCCTCTAGAGATCCAGCTCAGCAGTTGTGGCACACAGGCTTAGTTGCCCCAAGACATGGGGGAATCTTCCCGCACTAGGGGTCGAACGCGTGTCCCCTGCATTGGCAGGCTGATTCTTAACCACTGGGCCTCCAGAGAAGTCCACCACCAGCTAGTTTATTTTTAAGCAAGAATACCTTCTGTTTTCTTTTACATTTTTTCCCTGTTCTCCCTTTGTAGAAACTTGAAATCCAGTCCCAGTTTTACTACTCTGGCAAGCATCAGAATGCAGAACGTAAAGGAAATCTTTGCTTTGGTGCCAGATTCTGGGTTTGACATATTATTTCTTCAAAGAAGGGATTGCAGAAGAAATGTGTTTCTGTGAGATCACAAGAAAACCAAACCTAGCAAATAATGTCTCCAGGAAAGAAAATATCGGGTCACCTCTGAGTTGGAGTCACTTATTATGGTTGTGTATTCCCATAACGATCTAGCTTGTTAACACTCACAGATAAATAAATACTGCAGGCAAGTCATGTCTCCCCAAATATGAGCTAATTGACCTACTAACCAAAGTCTCAAAGGCATTTCCTCTTAGCTCTGCCTTTTGCTGAGTACACACGAGGCATCTGCTGCTGCCCAGATAAGAAGATAGTGTGATTCCAGCTCTGTGGGAATTTCCAAGGCTCCTAAGGGTCAGCCTCAGCAGACTTGGAAGCTGAATATAGAAAAGTACCTCAAGGGCAGCTTCCCTGGTGGCTCAGATGGTAAAGAATCCACCTACAGTGCAGGAGATCCAGGTTCAGTCCCTGGGTCAGGAAGATCCTCTGGAGAAAGAAATGGCAACCCACTCTAGTACTCTAACCTGGGAAATCCCATGGACAGAGGAGCCTGGCGGGCTACAGTCTGTGAAGTCACAAGAGTCAGACACAACTGATTGACTAACAATGCACACACATACCCCTCAAGAGCAGAGTCTCCATAGACTCATTCTCCAGAGTCTGATATGCCATCTTCCCTACTGAAATACCACTCTCCAGGACTGCCAGAGGAAAGAAATCTAGGCAAATATTCCAACATGCTCAATAAAGCTGAAGTCTCCATGAGGAAACCCCACTTGCCACATGGTATTCTTGGACCATTCCTGTCTCAATGGGCCACACTGTAAAGAGTTATATCTAAGAGCTTTCTAGCTTGAGCTGGGTTATTGTGGGCATAAGGGCTGTCAGAATGTGGTTTTGAAGAAGTCTCAGTCTTAAAGAGTCAGGAATGTGTAGCTGGCTGACTTCGGTTTGAGTCTCAATTCTGCCACTTGGAGATTCACTGTATGACTGAGCGAGCAACTTATTCTTTCTGAACTTCGGGTTTCTCATCAATAGAACAGGAATGAACTAGATATCTCGAGTTACGGAATTTAGTGCTTTTCTCTGTAGGGGAAGATGCAAGTTTCCGGGCTCACTGAAATCATTTCTTCCATATGCATCTCAGCTATCCAGGGCCAGCTTCCTGCTTCTCGGCTTCTTGGTTTTTCACATCCTTAGTTCCTACCTTACGGAGTAGCAGCAGCCAACAGCTGCAGGGTCACAGGCTTTGCTCTCCCTTATCTCACAGCATTATTTCAAAGGCTGGATGAACCTGTGAGATAAATAATCATTTGCAAAACACTTGCCTTTCTAGATTACACATTTATGAGTTGATGCACAATATTTGCTTTTCTCTTTCTGACTTACTTCACTGTGTTACAGATTATAAGTCCATCCATGTCTCTATAAATGACCCCATTTTGTTCCTTTTAGTGGTTGAGTAATATTCTGTCATGTATATATACCACATCTTCATTATCCATTCACCTGTTGTGGGACATTTAGATTGTTTCCATGTCCTGGCTATTGGAAAGGGAGGGTGGAATGAATTGGGAGATTGATACATATACACCACCATGTACAAAATAGATAGCTAGTGGGAAGCTGCTGTATAACACAGGGAGCTCAGCTTGGGGCTCTGTGATGACCTAGAGGGGTAGGATGGGGCTAGGAAGGAGATCCAAGAGGGAGGGGGGATAAATGTATATATATAGTTGATTCACGTTGTTGTACAGCAGAAAGTATCACAATATTGTAAAGTAATTATATTCCAAGAGAAAAATAAATAAAAAACACATTTGCCTTATTGTTATCAACAACAATCAGTGCAGTTCAGTTCAATTGTTCAGTCATGTTCAACTCTTTATGACCCCATGGACAGCAGCAGGCCAGGTCTCCCTGTCCATCATCAACTCCTGGAGTTTACTCAAATCCATGTCCATTGTGTCGGCAATGCCATCCAACCATCTCATCCTCTGTCATCCCCTTCTCCTCCTAACTCTTTTCCAATGAGTCAGTTCTTCACATCAGGTGGCCAAAGTATTGGGGTCTGGCCACCTGATACAAGGAACTGACTCATTGGAAAAGACACTGATGCTGGGAAAGTCTGAAGGTGGGAGGAGAAGCAGATGACAGAGGATGAGATGGTTGGATGACATCACTGACTCTATGGACATGAGTTTGAGTAAACTCTGGGAGTTGGTGACGGACAGGGAAGCCTGGCATGCTGCAGTCCTTGAGGTCACAAAGAGTAGGCCACAACTGAGCAACTGAACTGAATTGAGCTGAGTCCCTGTCAAAGGTATTCGTATGGAAAACATTGAGGAGAGCTGACCAAGTCCCAGATGGCATGACAGCTTGCATCTTTAAAAAAAAAAAAAAAAAGTCAACTAATCAGAATATATGCAATCACAAAAACGACAGAATGATCTCTGTTCATTTCCAAGGCAAGCCATTCAATATCACAGGAATCCAAGTCTATGCCCAAACCAGTAATGCTGAAGAAGCTGAGATTAAACAGTCCTATAGGTCTTTAGAAGACCTTCTAGAACTAAACCCAAAAAAGATGTCCTTTTCATTATATGGGGCTAGAATGCAAAAGTAAGAAGTCAAGAGATACCTGGAGTAATAGGCAAATTTGGCCTTAGCGTACAAAATGAAGCAGGGCAAAGGCTAACAGAGTTTTGCCAAGTGAGCACAGTGGTCACAGCAAACACCCTCTTCCAACAACACAAGAGAAGACTCTACACATGGACTTCACCAGATGGTCAATACCGAAATCAGATTGGTTATACTCTTTGCAGCCAAAGATGGAGAATCTCTATACAGTCAGCAAAAACAAGACCAGGAGCTGACTGTGACTCAGATCATGAACTCTTTATTGCCAAATTCAGACTTAAATTGAAGAAAGTAAGGAAAAACACTAGGTCATTCAGGTATAACTTAAATCAAAGCCCTTACAATTATACAGTGGAAGTGAGAAATAGATTCAAGGGATTAGATCTGAGAGACAGAGTGCCTGAAGAACTATGGACGGAGGTTCATGACATTGTACAGGGAGACGGTGATCAAGACGATCCCCAAGAAAAAGAAATGCAAAAAGCAAAATGGTTGTCTGGGGCCTTACAAATAGCTGAGAAAAGAAGAAAAGGTAAAGGCAAAGGAGAAAAGGAGAGGAATACCCACTTGAATGCAGAGTTCCAAAGAAGAGCAAGGAGAGATAAGAAAGACTTCCTTGGTGATCAATGCAAAGAAATAGAAGAAAACAACAGAATGGGAAAGACTAGAGATCTCTTAAAGAAAATTAGAGATACCAAGGGAACATTTCATGCAAAGATGGGCACAACAAAGGACAGAAATAGTATGGACCTAACAGAAGCAGAAGACATTAAGAAGAGATGGCAAGAATACACAGACTATACAAAAAAAGATCTTCATGACCCAGATAACCACAATGGTATGATCACTCACCTAGAATCAGATGTCCTGGAATGTGAAGTCAAGTGGGCCTTAGGAAGCATCACTATGAACAAAGCTAGTGGAGGTGATGGATTTCCAGTTGAGCTCTTTCAATCTTAAAAGACGATGCTGTGAAAGTGCTGCACTCAATACGCCAGCAAATTTGGAAAACTCAGCAGTGGCCACAGGACTGGAAAAGGTCAGTTATCATTCCAATTCCAGAGAAAGGCAATGCCAAGGAATGCTCAAACTACTGCACAAGTGGACTCATCTTACACGCTAGTAAAGTAATGCTCAAAATTCTCCAAACCAGGCTTCAGCAATACGTGAACCGTGAACTCCCTGATGTTCAAGCTGGATTTAGAAAAGTCAGAGGAACGAGAAATCAAATTGCCAACATCTGTTGGATCATCAAAAAACCAAGAGAGTTCCAGAAAAACATCTGCTTTATTGACTACGCCAAAGCCTTTGACTGTGTAGATCACAACAAACTATGGAAAATTCTTCAAGAGATGGGAATACCAGATCAGCTGATCTGCTTCCTGAGAAATCTGTATGCAGGTCAAGAAGCAACAGTTAGGACTGGACGTGGAACAACAGACTGGTTCCGAATCGGGAAAGGAGTACATCAAAGCTGTTTATTGTCACCCTGCTTATTTAACTTTATATGCAGAGTACATCATGCAAAATGCCAGGCTGGATGAAGCACAAGCTGGAATCAAGGTTGCTGGGAGAAATATCAATAACCTCGGATATGCAGGTGACACCACCCTTATGGCAGAAAGAGAAGAGAAACTAAAGAGCCTCTTGATGAAAGTGAAAGAAGAGAGTAAAAATGTTGGCTTAAAGCTCAACATTCAGAAAACTAAGATCACGGCATCCGGCCCCACCACTTCATAGCAAACAGATGGGAAAACAATGGAAACAGTGAGAGACTATTTTCTTGGGCTGCAAAATCACAGCAGATGGTGACTGAAGCCATGAAATTAACAGATGCTCCTTCTAAGAAAAGCTATGACCAACCTAGATAGCATATTAAAAAGCAGAGACATTACTTTGCCAACAAAGGTCTGTCTAGTCAAAGCTATGATTTTTCCAGTAGTCATGTATGGATGTGAGAGTTGGACTATTAAGAAAACTGAGCGCTGAAGACTTGATGCTTTTGAACTGTAGTGTTGGAGAAGACTCTTGAGAGTCCCTTGGACTGCAAGGAGATCCAACCAATCAGTCCTAAAGGAAATCAGTCCTGAATATTCATTGGAAAGACTGATGCTGAAGCTGAAACTCCAATACTTTGGCGACCTGATGCAAAGAACTGACTCATTGGAAAAGATACTGATGCTGGGAAAGATTGAAGGTGGGAGGAGAAGGGGACAACAAAGGATGAGATGGTTGGATGGCACCACTGACTCAATGGACATGAGTTTGAGCAAGCTCTAGGAGTTGGTGATGGACAGGGAAGCCTGGTGTGCTGCAGTCCATGGGGTCGCAGAGAGTTGGACACAACTGAGTGACTGAACTGAACTGAATCAGAATATTATGGCTGGCTTTCACACCAGCAGAAAACACTGCTATTTTTGCCTCCCTCCCATCTTGCCTGGTACCTATTGTTGCACTATTTCTGTTAGCAGAGATCAAAGACTCAAACTATACTCTTGCCCAGTGGTATTTGCAGATTTTTAATCATTTACTCTTTAACTCGAGAAGGTTTCAAATCATGTACCAGAAGGAAGTCTGACTGACAAAAGTGCAATTAGGTGTTAAGGGCCAGAGCCCCACATAGGAGGCAAAAAGGACAAAGTATCCACCAGAGTCCATAAACTGCTGTCCTCAGACCCCCAACCCTTGTCCCAGAAAACAGTCTTATTCATGGCCACCCCCAAAGTCCTACAAAGGAAGCAATCCTGACTCCAAAGCAGCTGAGAAGGCTTCTCAAATGATGACCTTAAGGCTTCCCTGGTGGCTCAGTGGTAAAGAATCCACCTGTCGATGCAGGAGACACGGGTTTGATCCCTGATTCAGGAAGATCCCACGTGCTGCAGAGCAACTAAGCCCGTGCACCCAACTGCTCAGCCCGCGCCCTAGAGCCTGCGCTCTGCATCTAGAGAAGCCACTGCGATGAGAAGCCGGGGCTCCTCACTGAAGAGTAGCCCCACTCACTGCAACTGAAAAGTGAAAGAGTGAAAATGTCAGTCGCTCAGTCGTGTCTGACTCTTTGCTACCCCATGGACTCTAGCCCGCAAAAACCTGCACAAAGCAATGAAGACCCCAGAGCAGCCATACATCATCAATAAATTAAAAAAATTATATTTTAAAAAATGATGACCTTGGCACATTTCCACAGGTATGATGAGAACGTTCCCGATTGACTAGTTCCTTTTATGCTGAGCTAGGACCTGGAAAAGGGAATGGCAACCCACCCCAGTATCCTTGCCTGGAGAATCCCACGGACAGAGGAGCTTGGTGGGCTACAGTCCATGGGGTCACAAGAGTCGGACGTGACTTAGGGACTAAATTACTTCCTCTGCTAGAACCCCAGCAGGTGATCAGTAGAAGAGATAATACTCAGTGTATTAAACTGAAGTCTCAGCAACAGCCTTGGAGGCAGAAGTTACCACTCTGGCCTGGGCCCAGCTGCTACATTATGGTCTCTCCTTCTTCCCTTGGCAAGGAAGCAACGTCAGGGAGAAAGGTCTCTGTCCGTAGAATGGCATTGGCTGGGTCAATGCCCAGCTGAGCCGCATTGAAGCCAGAAGCAAAAGAAAAATCGGTAACACTGAGCCTGTTTTTATTAAAAATTTTGATAGTTGATTCACCGTAGGGATATTTTTTTTTTTTTTGCATTAATTTTGACTTTGGACCAGAATTATGCCTCCAGCTTTCTTGGGTCTCCAGCTTACAGACAGCAGACCATGGGACTTCTCAGTCTGCATGATGTGTGAGCCAATTGCTTGTAATAAATCTCCTTGTATATATGTATATATAATTTTATATTATATTATCTCATATTTTATATGTATATCATGTAAGTATTTATACATATATTATATATTACATACAAAGTAGTGTGTATGTGTATATGTATGTATACTGTTGATTCTTTTTCTCTGGAGAAGCCTGACAAATACAATCATTTTCCACATTCGAGGTGAGAGGAGCACCTCTTCAAAAGGCCAAGCCACATTGGAAGAGAAGTCACTCCCTGACAAGAATGGTACCCGAGTCTTGGGTGGTGGGTGGTGAACACTGTTCCAGCCAGACATGTGGTCAAGCAAGAAGCCTCAGCTCCTCTCGCTCCTGCTGGTCCCCAGTCCCAGCCATGCCTGGGGGTAGGGGGCCCAGTCCTGTGTGACAGGAATTAATGCAACATATGACTGTCCCCCTCTCCTAACTACACGCTGGCAGCAAAGTGCAAATTAAAAGTATCCCTTGAAAGATACACCTTATTTCAAAAAGCCACACGTGTTAAAAAACTCTAATCTCTTCTAACCCCTGCTAGGAGAAGGGGCTCTGATAACATATGCACGGCCACATCTCTTACTGTGTTAATTTTCTCGTCTCAAAAGCAAAGAGGCAGACTAAAACGACTCTGCTTTCCTCTAAAGGAGACTCCAAACCAAGTTCAGCTGTCAAGACAATATTGTTAATGTGTCTGAACTATTTAACTATTTGTACAGATATTCAAAGAATGGGGGTGGACATGGGGAGGGGGAAACTTCGATTCTGTCTGACCCCTTGCCCAAGACTTCTCCCCCTTGCCTTTCTCTTCTGCTGCTTTTTCCTCTCTTCCTTCTTTTCTTCCTCTCGCCGTGTCTCCAAGAGTCTAATTTGTGGAAAGCCAGAAAGTACACGTTGTACTGGTCTCGGGCACTTGAGCTGCCAGATCTGATTTCCCTGGTAGATGTGGTAGATTGAGGAAAGAACAACTGTGTCTGAAGATTAGATTTATTTTTTCTCCGTGTGTTCTAACCCCTGACATGGTACGCAGCAGTCTGAAACTAACCTACTGTCTCCAGCAGGACCGGGGCAATTTTATCAGCTCCCAGAGTCAGCGAGACAGAATTTTTCAGTCAGGTCAGATCCTCCCTGCTTGCCTGCCAGCACTTCCAGCATTTCTCAAAACAAGTCCTATCTATACGTCCTTGAAGAAAACACTGGGAAGAAGGCAGTGGGGTATCTCTGGAAGGCAGAATGTGTTGGACTGAGCTGGGATGAAATGCTACATTGTTTTTCTATAATCCCTGACTCCACCATCATGAAGTCCATGGCCAAATAGTTTTACAAGTCAGTACAACATCATTCCATCACTTTGCTCTTTAAAGAATAGTTATGTTTTGGGCAATCATTAACCCCTTAGTGTGCCATGCCATAAAAACATCTTTGGGGTTGGAAGGAAAGCAGAATGTAAAATGCAAAGAAACAAGGGTGCATTCTGTGCCAGTTCAGATGGAAAGGTGGAGAGAGAACCAGCTTTGTTATACAGCTCACTCTGCACTGGGAGAAAGTGTTAAAGAGTGGCACGTGACAAATTTTAGACAAATCCAAAATTTGAAAAACCAGGGTCCCTCCTCCAGGAGAGACTGACCATCAAACAGAGTTTTTATTTTATTAATTAACTTTTTATTCAATATCGTTGCTTTACAATGGGAATTTTTTTAAAGAAAAGAAAAAGAGCAAAAAAAAGAAAGAAGAAAGCAAAAATCGCAAGAGGGGAAATAAAGCTGAGATGGTGTTTTCTCTATGGATATAGTGTAAAAACCCCTTTTATTGGCTTCTGCTCCTCGATACAAGTTTTCTTGCTAAAGTCATCTCCTCTTTTGGCTTGTTTATGCTCAAATCTTAAAGCATCTTAGCCTTTTAGAAAATCTGAACTGTGCCCAGGAACCACGAATGTGTTTTTGCCTTCCTGCATCTCCCTGATTCTTCCAGCATGGACCGGGAGGTATAGCCCGGCTCACAAAGCTTCAGTGCCCACACCTGCCTCTGAGTTTGGAGTGGCTTTGCCTCCTGCCAAGGTTAAGCAGATTTTGGATCCAGAGCGTATATTTAAGAGTTACACCTGAACACGAGCTCCATGGCCCACATTTATCTGATTTGATACACATCCAAACAATGAGGACTCTGATGAAAAGGACACAGTCCAACGTCTTAAATACCAAATACTGCAGCTTGTAAATGGACCAAATTACACTGGTTTCAGGATCCCCTTTTATAAGGAGAGCACACTTTCCTGGAAGACAGGAGTCTTTTTATATACTTTTCCACTATTATTTTAGGCATCAGATTCAAACCCAATTTGAGATGCCCAGATTCCCATTTACTTTCCATCTTTAAAAATCAAATACGCGTTAGAGGATTCTGCTATTGCTCCCAAGAGACTGAAAGGGAAACAAATAAATGAACTTTTAAAGATAATTGACTTCCAAAATGTCTTCTCATCCCTCCTTCTCTATTTGTTGACAACTCCTTGGGGGACTGCACGGTAAAACAGCTTGGGATTCTTGGGGTACTTGACATGTGGCAGAAAGTCTGTCCGTGGAAACTAATTGGAACCGTGGAACTGAGGGGGCCTGCCACGTGGCTGCTGCATCTTGGAAGAAATTTACTAACTCTGCTCAAATGTCTGCTTCTGACCTTATTCTGCTGGATTCCCCTCACGCATGTTGTGCTGCACCCCTCTGTAGCTGCTCCTTGAACAGTTTAAAATGGCTATTTGAATCCTCGTATCAAAAGTTTTCCCCTTAAGGGATGGGGGGAGGAGATAGGGAGCTGGGGATGGCCATGTATACACTGCTATATTTAAAATAGATAGGCTGGTGTGAAATGGTATCTCATTGTGGTCTTGATTTGCATTTTTCTGATAATGAGTGATGTTGAGCATCTTTTCATGTTTTGTTAGCCATCCGTATGTCTTCTTTGGAGAAATGTCTGTTTAGATCTTTGGCCCATTTTTTGATTGGGTCGTTTATTTTTCTGGAATTGAGCTGCATGAGTTGCTTGTATATTTTTGAGATTAGTTGTTTGTCAGTTGCTTCATTTGCTATTGTTTTCTCCCATTCAGAAGGCTGTCTTTTTACCTTGCTTATAGTTTCCTTTGTTGTGCAGAAGCTTTTAATTTTAATTAGATCCCATTTGTTTATTTTTGCTTTTATTTCCAGTATTCTGGGAGGTGGATCATAGAGGATCCTGCTGTGATTTATGTCGGAAAGTGTTTTGCCTATGTTCTCCTC
>SJYT01080562.1:0-67639 GCA_006410635.1 Cephalophus harveyi | reverse complement strand
GCTCTAGTTTATACTCCTATAATTAACTATATGCTTCCTTATAGTCTTTATAAACTCATAAACATATTTTTATGTGTTACATGGGGTTAAATTTAGAATTACTCAGGTGTTTCTTATCATTTACTATGCCAAAGTCTTATCTATCTATCTATCTATCTATATAAATTATATTTAAAAAGCAGAGTAATGGAGATCTTCAGGAATAAGAGAGAGAACAAAATTCCTGGCCTGAAATAATTATTCACCAAATAAGCTAGGACTCAATTATTTCCTCTTTATCATGTAATTTAATTTAACCTCTACCCTAAGCATAAGATTTAAGAATTAACTTTTTCAAGCCTCAGTTTTCCCATCTATAAAATAAAGATAAGATCCACCATTATACAACAAGTATATAATGGGGCAAAGATTTCAGCCAACTTCCACTTGAAAACTCTCTGCTCTTTCCATTAGGCCATGCTGCCTCCCATGGGAATTAGCAAACCTAAATTCTAAATTTGCCTTTGGCCACTGACCTTCTGGGTAACCTGGGTCAGTTTACTTCACATCTATGTCCCTCAGTTCTTTAGTTCTAAAATAAAGAATGCTAGACTACAACAATGACTTTAGAAAGTTTTTTTTTTTTTTTAATATGGCCAACAGTAAGAAATAATAATTCAAATTGTAACACTGTATCAGTTCAGTTCAGTTCAGTCGCTCAGTCGTGTCCGACTCTTTGCGACCCCATGAATCACAACACTGTATATACCTACATATATACAAATACATATTTATATGTATACAATAAAAACATTTTTATTAACATTTGTTCTATGAATAAAATCTATTTTCTATTTTATTCTTTTTATCTCTATTCTGTTTCCCTTTTTAAAATGCTTGTCTACAACCCACTAAACTGTTTTCACAAAGCAGCTCAGAACCCAACCCTAAAATAGAAGACTGTGACAGCCATTTCTGCTGTGTAGTCTAGACTCTGACTTGCAGCTGAGTGAGAGCTTCAGGGTAGAAGCCAAGTCCAAGGACTCAACCTGTCGTCACCTACCTATAAAAGCACAGGTCGGCAAACTGACAGAGACTCGGGCCATGAGCTTTTATGGAAGTTCAACTCTCAACATATCCTGTGAACTAGGGCATACTTCCTGCATCTAAACCTTTACCCATAAATTGAGAAGAGGGAAAACTCTCACTGACCTCACAGAATTGCCACCAGGAAAACTCAGAATGTCTGCAGTGCCCTTTGGAAATGCCAGGTGACCCCTCTGGAAGTACCTCTTTCAGTGCAGCAGGAACTGTTCCATAGCAGAGACCATCATAAAAGCCATAGAGAAAAAACACCATCTGGAGTGCATCAGTTGCTGACCTCTGGGTCTTTGACAAAATCTGGGCAGATGTTTTTGTAGTACACTGGTTCTCAAAAATACACGAATCCTTTATACTAATTTGACAAGGGGTTGCGGGGCGGGGGCAGAAATAGAGAAGGAAAGAGAAATGATCCCTATTTCAGAAACCATGCATGGCATCTTATTAAAAATATACTCTTAAATCTATTATTAATTTTGAAGATCATTCTAATATTTCACAGAAAAACAGATGAGTAATTTCTTCAGTTTAATGCAGTTCACTGGTTCCAGAAGTGGGCTATAATTGAAGGTAAAATTTCCTATTATGGATGGTGCTCATGCAAAAGCTGGGTGACAATTTGGATAAGGACATGACTGAAGCGACTTAGCAGCAGCAGCAGTAGAGAGCATTGAAGCTTACAGTGGTGAGGGATTAGGTGTCCTTTAAGGCCACTGATTCATTTGGCTGAAATGTATTTGGCATCATCAATCATGCCAATTACAAAGATGGCTCCAATTATTCCCCTTTCTATATTGGTATCCCTGGCCGTGGGTGCTATGCCATGTGACTTTGCGTCCATTCCCATCAAAGAGTTAAGGCTTTCCCCTTCCTACCTCCTCGAATCTGGGTTTATTTGTGAGACTGACTTTGGCCAACAGCATATGGTAGATGCAACCATGTGCCACTTCTGAACCCAGATTCAAGAAGTCTTGTTCTTTGGCAACCCTGACCATCTACTATGCAAAAGAACTTGGACCAGCCTGGATGATGAATGATGATCACCCCCATCACAGCAACCAATCATCGACCAACCATGGGATATGAAAGTGAGACCACTCTAGACCAGCCAGCCTATCCCCTTCTGACAGCTGACTGACCACAAACACATGAACACGACTCACTGAGATCAGTAGAACTTTATCTACCAGAACCAACAGACCCCATAGACTTATGTACAGCTTTTCAGCCCTGATCACCTTTAATATAACTGCACTGAGGCAACAAGACTGTTTCTAGTGTACATTAAAGGGCATTTTCCAGTTGTCATGGATTTGTATCCTCCACAGCCCGACCCCCAACTGAAATCCATGGCATTCTATGGAGCAAGAGAGAGAAAAATTCCCAATAATGGATGGGGGATTTCAGTGTAATACAGGAGGTTATCTGCTAACCATGAGGATTTTAAGGTCTTCATTCTCTGAGGAAGCTCACATGCAGACCACATGGCCCCTGAGAGGGTGTAGGATTTGGAGTCCTGCAGTTTTGAGACTCAACAAGTTATAAAAGTGTTCTTTGTACCAGAGGAGCCTCCTGCTGGCTGGAGAGTTGAATTTAATAACTGTAGCATCCCTCTTCATCTCTGGGCATGAATTTCAGTCATTTTCCTTTGACCTTATAAAAGCTGGGAAAGGACAGGAGGCAAAGAAGCTTGGTGGTAGTTTTTTGTTGTTGTTGTTGTTCTTTGCCAAGATTCAGAATCTCTAAAAGCCAATTTTATTAAAAACTAAAATCAGCTAGGTAGTATTAAGGCTGGGAAACCATCCCCAAGCCCATCACCCATCCTCTGCCACACATATCCTCAACATTTCACCCTGAATCCTATCCCACAATCAAGAAAAGACTCTTGAATGCATTGAGCCAGAGAAGGCAGAAATTATAAATACAATTGAATCTCGAACAATATGAGTTTGAACTACATGGATCCACTTATGCAAGGAATTTTTTCAATAAGTATATTGGATTTTTTTTGAGATTTGCAATAATTTGAAAAAACTTGCAGATAAACTGCATAGCTTAGAAATATGAAGATAAATTAAGAAAAAATTTGGTATGTCAGTATGAACATATAGATATTCATATAACATACAGACTGTATTAACTGACTGTTTATGTTTTGAGTAAGGCTTCTGATCAACAGTAGGCTATTAGCAGTTGAGTTTAAGGGGAAGTCAAAAGTTTTACATAAATTTTCAACTGCATGAGTGATCAGATCCCCTAACCTCCATGTCATCAAGGGTTAATTGTACTTATCATTTTAAACCTTTGAGTTCTGGGGATTTGGATAGACAGCAATAGCTACCCAGTCAGATTCTGGAATAGATAACATGGAACAAGATGGGTGACCTTAACAGTTCTTGCCTATCCTAAGAGTAAGTGATTCTTTTTTTAAAATTAATTAATTTATTTTAATTGGAGGCTAATAACTTTACAATATTGTGGTGGTTTTTGCCATACATCGACATGAATCAGCCATGGGTGCACATGTGTCCCCATGATCCTGAACCCCTCCCCCACCTCCCTCCCCACCCCATCCCTCTGGGTTGTCCCAGAGCACCAGCTTTGAGTGCCCTGCTTCATGCATTGAACTTGCATTGGTCATCTATTTTACATATGGTAATACACACGCTTCAATGCTATTCTCTCAAATCATCCCACCCTCACTTTCTTCCACATAGTCCAAAAGTCTATTCTTTACATCTGTGTCTCTTTTGCTGTCTTGCATATAGGGTCATCACTACCATCTTCCTAAATTCCATATATATGTGTTAGTATACTGTACTGGTTTTTCACTTTCTGACTTATTTCATTCTGTAGAATAAGCTCCAGTTTCATCCACTTCATTAGATCTGACTCAAATGCATTCTTTTTTATAGCTGAGTAATATTCCATTTTGTATATGTACCACAACGTCCTTATCCATTCATCAGCCAATGGACATCTAGGTTGCGTCCATGTCCTAGCTATTGTAAACTGATGTAATGAAAATTGGGCTACATGTGTCTCTTTCAGTTCTGCTTTCCTCATTGTATATGCCCAGCAGTGGGATTGCTGGGTCATATGACAGTTTTATTTCCAGTTTTTTAAGGAATTTTCACACTGTTCTCCATAGTGGTTGTACTAGTGTGCATTCCCACCAGCAGTGTAAGAGGGTTCCCTTTTTTCCACACCCTCTCCAGCATTTATTGTTTGTAAATGCTGTGTCATTTGCAAATGTATTGTTTGATGGCAGCCATCAGTCGATTGGTGTCAGTTGGTATCTCATTTTGGTTTTTATTTGCATTTCTCTGTGGTCATATATGGATATGAGAGTTGGACTGTGAAGAAAGCTGAGCGCCAAAGAATTGATGCTTTTGAACTGTGGTGTTGGAGAAGACTCTTGAGAGTCCCTTGGAATGCAGGAGATCCAACCAGTCCATCCTAAAGGAGATCAGCCCTGGGTGTTCTTTGGAAGGAATGATGCTAAAGCTGAAACTCCAATACTTTGGCCACCTCATGTGAAGAATTGACTCACTGGAAAAGACTCTGATGCTGGGAGGGATTGGGGGCAGGAGGAGAAGGGAACGACCGAGGATGAGATGGCTGGATGGCACCACCGACTCGATGGACGTGAGTTTGAGTGAATGCTGGGAGATGGTGATGGACAGGGAGGCCTGGCATGCTGCGATTCATGGGGTCGCAAAGAGTTGGACACGACTGAGCAACTGAACTGAACTGAGCGTCTTTTCATGTGTTTGTTAGCCATCTGTATGTCTTCTTTGGAGAAATCTCTGTTTAGTTCTTTGGCCCACTTTTTGATTGGGTCATTGATTTTTGTGGTATTGAGCTGCATGAGCTGCTTGTATATTTTGGAGATTAATTCTTTGTCAATTGTTTCATCAGCCATTATTTTCTCCCATTCTGAAGGCTGCCTTTCACCTAGCTTATAGTTTCTTTCATTGTGCAGAAGTTTTTCAGTTTAATTAGGTCCCAATTATTTATTTTTGTTTTTATTTCCATTAGCGTTATTGATTCTTACAAAATCCAAGAATGTATCAACTTTTTTGAGTAAGTACCAACAATATCTCTGTATTTATATCTTTGTAATTTTTAAATGAATCAAACATCAGCTATGGCCTCAGTGGTATAGAATCCACCTTCCAAGTCAAGAGACATGTATTTGATCCCTAGATCAGGAAGTTCCCCTAGAGAAGGAAATGGCAACCCATTCCAGTATTCTTACCTGGGAAATGCCATGGACAAAGGAGCTTTGCGGGTCCATGAGGTTGCAAAGAGTGGCGCACGACTGAGTGATGAAACAGCAATCATAGATAGATTAGTCATGAATTCTTCCTGCATAGCAATGAACATGAGCCCATGTTGTAGGGACCACTGCTCTGGATTGCTTCAGACTTTCTATGTTTCTTGGTTCCAGCACCCAGGAAAGACACACTGCCATTCCCTTTCCCTCCTCCCCACAGGCCAGCAGTCTGGGAAGCACACAGCTCCTCAGAGCAGCCTTCCCAACCTGGATGGTCCTTTTGTACTTTCCAACACTGACTTTTCATGAAATGATGAGGAATCAAACCAATTCTCACTCCAATATAAAAACAGTATCCATCAGTGAATCTCCTTGCTGTATCTAAATATGAAGATACACTTATTTTCAGGCAGGGAGAAAAGAGGACGAAATGGACATGATGGACAAATAAACTTTACAGTTTAAGGGAATTCAAGTCCACTTGACATTTTTCATATGTTCTGCAAAGGACAGAGCTTATATAATAAACTTATTACTACTCACCTTCCTGTCACTGTTTTTCATGAGTTTGGAAATCAGTCTACAGTGACATTCTAAGTGTTGAAAGTGCAGTTTCAAGCAATATTTTACAATCAAAAGAACCCTAAGCTCTTGAATAAAAGGATGAGAAATCAAGAGCTATGGGAAAGACTAGCTGTTCATTCATTCAACAAATGATCATTACGCATCAGTGACATTCAAATACACTATAAGAGCGATTCACTACAGAGAACAAAGCTCTAGAAAGTGGAAAAAGGGACCTACCTAACTTTCATTCCTTATTCTAGAACAAGAGAAGCATTGAGGAACTGGAATTATCATTGCAATCTACTGCAGGCAGAACTGAATAATGACTGTAACCAGACCTCAGGGGACCTGTAATATCAGGGTAAACGCCAAGGTGATCCCTGGACAGCCAGAAGTCTCCTTCCCCACATGCCCTGAACTAATCAAGCCAAGAGTGAACAACCAGGTCCAGTGGTTAAGACTCCTCACTCCCAAGGCAGGAGACCTGGGTTCGACCCCTGGTCAAGGAACTAGATCCCGCATGCCACAATTCAGATTTCACTTGCTGCAGTGAAGATGGAAGACCCACGTGCCATAACTAAGACCCAGGGCAATCAAATTAATAAATATTTTAAAAATAATAATAAAATAAAATTATTTTAAAAGGGAGTGACCAGCCAGACTGTGATTTACACTAGTTACAGGCTTTGATCATAAATCATGAATCCCAGCAGAGAGCCAAAAGCAACCAGCAAACAAGGAACATGACTCCACAATTTGCTAAAGACAGAAGATGCTTCTTCAAAGACTCATGCCTTCTCTTCTATCCCAAGTTTGTCTGAGTTTTTGCTTCAGTCTTCATATTCATATTCTTAGCTACTCTCTCACTGTGAGAGGTAGAGATAGCTGAGAGCCAAAATACTATTTTCTATATAGAACTGGCATTTACCTTGGAGGAAGATTTAAATGATTAGTGGCAATGGCACCCCACTCCAGTTTTTTGCTTCAGTCTTCATATTCATATTCTTAGCTACTCTCTCACTGTGAGAGGTAGAGATAGCTGAGAGCCAAAATACTATTTTCTATATAGAACTGGCATTTACCTTGGAGGAAGATTTAAATGATTAGTGGCAATGGCACCCCACTCCAGTACCCTTGCCTGGAAAATCCCATGGACTGAAAGGAGCCTGGTAGGCTGCAGTCCATGGGGTCATAAAGAGCCAGACATGACTGAGCAACTTCACTTTCACAAGTATTGTATAGGATTGAACCAAACCAAAATTGTGTCCACCTAAACAGCCAGTGTGGTATCAAGATAAGGCCTGAATAGCAACATAAAGAAAGTACGTTTTCTCTGCACATCAGAGTTGGGCTATGTGTAAATTTGTGACCCTTGATATAGTCAACACTAAAAAATGTGACTTTTTCATGAAGTCTAAAAAGTTTGAAGATGTCATCCACAAAGCTATTTTCTCCCATCTCTGTCTAGAAGACACTACGGGAGAAAGATAAACAATGTTTTCTCCATCAGTCTGATTGGACACATCCTTTTTAAACGCTGAGACCTGCCCTAATTGGTGGGGTTTTCTCTCTTTTATTTTTCAAATGAAATTACTTTATAAATACTTCACAGGCTATTGTGTGAATCAAATTCAATAGCAGATGTGAAAGTATTTTGAAAGTTCAAAATGTTAAATATATATATATATATATATAGTTATTTGACATGCAGTTACAATAATAACAATCTAAGTGTGCTAACAGACACAGTTTTCTCATTATCGAGGTGACTGGTAAAGTGGAAATAACACTAGATTGACTTAAGAGCCTCGTGTTCAAATTCCAGCTCCGACACTACCCAATGGGCATGATCCTAGGCAAGACCTTCACCTGCTCCAGACCTCAGCACTCTCAATAAAGTGAGGAGGTAGAATTAGGCAGTTTCTAAGGACTTTTTGAGCTCTAAATAACTTTTCTGGTTAACATATTTTCAAACATAATTTTTATTTGAAGAAGAAAAAAGACTACCTTTATATATACGAAAGCCTCTTTAGAAGCCTGCCTTTCAAGCAATAACAAAACAATCCTTATCTTGGAGTCAATTTCATTCCACCCACTTTGAACCTACTGGAATCATCTAGAAGAAAAATCAGTGCTATGAGTTTTACAAATGCCCAAGTTCATTGCCTTAAAGACGTTTCCAGGCTATGATGCAGGGAGGAGGAACCCAGGCAAAGCCCTTGAGTTGAGGAGCCAGAACTGAGAGTCCTAAGACGTCAAAGCAGCTAGTATAGAAGACCTACACGGAGAGAATGTCAGAGATTTGCAGAGGTGAATCCTGATCAGCACATGTGTATGAGTAAACTATTTAGGAACAAAGAAGAACAATCGAGAAGGATTCAAAAAAATAATGCCTGGGCTCAAACTGGATCCAGAAACAGTGCCCATTTTCACCACCCAGACTGAAAAATATCTCATTAGTTTTTCTTCTAGATGATTCCAGTAGGTTCAATACCATGACTGACAGGGCATGGAGTAGAATATTCAGAAAGATCTTACCTAGATAGTAGGGAATAGTCATCCCTGAACCAGGAACTACTCAGATCTCACCTGACAAATCTTAGGAGAATGAAAGAATCAAACTATTTCCAAGTAGTTTAACAGCATCCCATGGCAAAGCTCAAAAATACATGTAAGAATTTAAAAAGTATAGCCAGCACCCAAAAAAGTAAAATTCACAATTTTGCAAAAAACAGCAACATATTATCCAGAATGAAGATCTTAGGAGAATGAAAGAATCAAACTATTTCCAAGTAGTTTAACAGCATCCCATGGCAAAGCTCAAAAATACATGTAAGAATTTAAAAAGTATAGCCAGCACCCAAAAAAGTAAAATTCACAATTTTGCAAAAAACAGCAACATATGATCCAGAATGAAGAGAAAAATTAATCAATCAAAACCAACCCAGAATGGACACAGATGTTAGAATTAGCAGGCAAGGATTTTAAAAGAGCCATCATAACAGTGATCCATATGTTCAAATGTTAATTAAAGACATGGAAGATATCACAACCACTCAAATAGAGCCTGTGAGATGAAGACTAATCAATGCAAAGTGTGAGATGAAAGCTACACTCGATGGGATTAATAGTAGGTTAGATACTACAGGGAAAAGATAGTGGGTTTGAAGATATGATAACAGAAAATAACCAAAATGAGACACCAAGAGAAAAAATAATTTTTAAAAAGGTGAAAAAAAAAATCTGTGAGCGCTTCAAGTGGCTTAATATGTGGATAACTAGAAATAATGAAAAGGGAGAAAGAAAATATTTGAAGAAATAAGTTAAAATTTTTCCACTTTTGATGAAAATTATAAACACACAGTTTTAAGAAGTTAGATGAAACTCAAGAACAATAAACATGTACAAAACTATGCAAAAGCATATTATCAAATTGCTTAAAACTGGTAATAAAGAATCAAAGTTCTAGCAAGATTTTAATAGCTATAAACGAGCTATTTTATAGTTTCTATGGAGACAAAGGAACTAGAATAGCTAACACTAATTTTTTAAAGAAGAATATAGTAGAATGAATCACTCCACCCAATGCTAAGAATTTGTACAGGGTTACTATAATCAAGGACAGCACAAACATGCCAAACTGATTTTTGACAAATGCTTCAGAAGTAATTTAATGAAGAATGAATAGACTTTTAAACAAATGGTTCTCAAACAACTGACAACCACAGCCAAAAAATTGAACCTTAATCTAGACCTCACACCACACACAAAAACTAACTCAAAATGGATCATGGATTTGAATGTATAACATAAAGCTGCAGAACCTTTAGAAGAAAACACAGAAGGAAATCTTTGGGACCTAGGACAGGAAAAGAATTTTTAGAAAAGACATCAAAAGCACAATCCATGTAAGAAAAAAAAAAATTGATGTTGGACTTTTTCAAAATTTAAAAGCTTTAATGCCATGATAGGCTCTGTTAAGGGGAAGGAAAGGCAAGTTATTTGATGAAAATATTCAAAAGCCACATATCTGACAAAGATCATATCTAGGATATACAGTAAAAAAATCAATTAGAAAATAGACATAAGACTTGTATATTAATCTTCATAGCAGCTCTATTTGTAACATTCCCAGACTGCAAACAATCCAAATAACCATCAAAAGGTGAATTGATACACCCTGTTACATCCATGCAATGGAGTACTTTTCCACAATAAAAAGGAATGAAATACTGATACATGAAACAGCATGGGTCAATCTCCAAATATTATGCTGAGTGAAAGAAGCCAGACCAAAAAAGAGAACACGCTGCATCATTCCATGTGTGTATCCATAATGACAGAAAGCAAATCAGGGATCACATGGGAATAAAAGTAGGGCGGATGAAACAAATACAAAAGGCAGTGAAGAAGCTTGAAGGGTTGATGGAAACGTGCATTATATTGATTGTGACGATGGTTTTATGAAGGTATACATATGTCAAAACTTACTAAGCTATTCACAAAAATGTATGGCTTATTTTATGTCAGTTTTGCCCCACAAAAGCTGTCAATAAAAAAACATATTACTTTGGGACTTTCCTGGCTGTCCAGTAGTTAGGATATCAGGCTTCCTATGCAGGGGTTAGCTTTATCGACTATGCCAAAGCCTTTGACTGTGTGGATCACAATAAACTGTGGAAAATTCTGAAAGAGATGGGAATACCAGACCACCTAACCTGCCTCTTGAGAAATCTGTATGCAGGTCAGGAAGCAACAGTTAGGACTGGACATGGAACAACAGACTGGTTTAAGTTCAATCCCTGGTTGGGAAACTAAGATCCCACATTCTGCATGAAGCAGCAAAACAAACAACCAACAACAACAACAAAAAAGTGCTACTTTAATTGGAGGCTAATTACTTTACAATATTGTATTGGTTTTGCCATAATTAGCCTCCAATTAAAATAAATAAATTTATATTAAAAAATTAATGTGAAAAAAAGTGTTACTTTATCTCTACATAATATTGTTATGATGTCATGTCCACATATGGATGTCTAACTGAAGACTTCAACCATTGGAACTGAACTGCTAATATCCCTTCTCCTCAAGTATACCCCAATCAGAGTTATCCTATTTTAATGACTAGCAACCCGAATCTTCAAATTGTTGACCAAATCATCATTTTGTCTTGTCGTTCCCTTACAGAAAATCCATATCAAGTCCATCAGCAAATCTGTTCATTCCATCTTCAAAAATACCCCAATTCTGCCCACTTATACCACACCCACTGATGTCACCCTGGTCAATGCCAACATCGTTGTAGCCATCCCTACCTACCTGGTGTCCTTGCCTCTGCCCTTGCCCTCCTATGCTTTGCTCTGATTGCTGAAATGAACTTAAAAAAAAAAAAAACTGAAATTTAAAAAAAATTTTTTTCACTATGCTGGGTCTTCATTGCTGCCCGTGGGCCTTCTCTAGCTGTAGTGAGCAGGGGCTACTCTCTAGCTGCGATACATGTGCTTCTCATTGCCGTGGCTTCTTGTCCCAGAGCGTGGGCTCAGTAGTTGCGGTGTGTGGGCTTAGTTGCCCCGTGGCGTGTGTAATCCTCCCAGACCAGGAATCGAACCTGTGTGCCCTGCACTGGCAGGCAGATTCTTAATCACCGTACCACCAGGGAAGTCCCTGAACTTCTTGTAATATGTCATATTTTTACATTCCTCCTCTCAAAATATCTTCACTAGATTTCTATCTTACTGAGATTGGAAAACCAAAGTCTTTAAAATGTCCTACAAGTTTCTACATAATCTGCATCCCCCCGCCCCCGCCAGCTTTGCATTCCTCTCTGGACTCATCTCTTTTTACTTTTTCCCAACTCATTCTACTCAGTCACATTGGTCTTCTTGCTGTTTATCAAGTAAACCAGGCATGTTTACACCTTAAGATCTTTGCACTGGCAATTTCCTCTGCCTGGAATTTCCTCTCCCTTAAATACCCATGTGGTACCAAGTAGTCAAGCAATAGCTAAAGTGCAAGAGAGAGGATCAGTAAGGAGACAAGCCCAAATGGGTTTAGACAGTCTGTCACTCATGGAGCAGCAGGCAGCACCCACGTGATGCTGGCGTTGGTTCTGTTGCCCATCCAAGTCTCAGGAAGACAGGAACAGCCTCTGGTGGAAGCAGCTCATGCGTGCTTGTGTCACAGTTGAGAAACATTCAGTTTAGGAGATGCCTCGTCTCACATGGGGACTGCTGTGGCGTCTGTTCGGCCTCCCCTCCAGAAAGAGCTGTTATCTTAGTACCCTGGAACGGAAGCAAATTTTCTTTGGGGGAAGGAGGGAGACTTTGTTATCCTAGAAATTCTCCAGGGAGGGAGATAGAGTCTATATTTATTATATGCATCAAGAAATGAATCTACCCAACTTAAAGGGACAGGCTCTCCCGAGCTCCCAAGCCTGTTTACTACTCAAATATCCTTGAAAACCTAGTCCAAGATGTGTGGGAACATCATTTCCATCATGGCTCCTTGTTTTTCTACCTTTGAGCCTTTTTTCCAAATACCATCTTCTTTGAGAGACCTCCCTCATGTATTTACTCATGTAATACCCCTTGTCTTGCGCCATCCCCCTGAGTTATTTCACTCCAGACCACTTAACCAATTCAAAACAAAAAGTTGACCCTTCGACAACACGGGTTTGAAATCCAGGAGTCCACTGATAATGTGGAGTTTTGCCATAAATACATTGGGAAAAAATTTGGAGGTTTACAACAATTGAAAAAACTCATAGATGAACCACATAGCCTAGAAACACCAAGAGAATTAGGAGCAAGTTAGGTATGTCATGAATGTATAAAACATATGTAGACATACAGATAACAACAAAATAAGGGTTAATCAACGGTATGTTATCAGTAAGGCTTCTAGTTAACAGCAGGCTATTAGGAGTTAAGTTTTCAGGGATTTAAAAGTTATACATGGATTTTCAACTGCCCAGGGGGTCAGTGCCCCTAACTGCTGTGTTCTTCAAGGGTCAACTATATTCAGATTTATGCCTTGCCTTCTTCCACTTGGAGAATGTGCAGTCTGTGAGGGCAAACAAACTTTTTTGTTTGATTCACTGCTATACCCAGCATCTACAATTGTCGACTACTTATAAGCACCTAACAAATTATTTTCAACTCTGACTCTCACACTATAAAGTGTTAAGTACATTATGCTACTTTTCCCCGCAATGCTTTGCAGCGAATTCCAGCCTTCTGAAGAAAGAGATACCCAAATAAAACAGGTTTTAAGGGGAAAAGTCATGAGGTTACCAATACCTGGAGGCCCAATATTCCTTCCAAAGGGCCGACTGCAGGGAAAATAATTGATTGACAGTAGCCAGCCAGTACATCTCTAACCTTGCTGTCATAGTGGTCCACGCTCCCCTTGGGTTGTTCTTCGCCAATCACTGAGGATAATAATAGACTATAAGTGGACAATTCCTGTCCAGTGTGGGGTTCATTTTATGGGTAAATTTGGTTCAGAGACTCCCCACCAGCCTGGGCAAGATGTTCACAGATCTCCACTGCAGTATGAGACTTTCTACCCACTTCTCTCTCCCCTCCCCGTTTTCACAGGTGTCACACCTGTATTGTGGTTGGGGGCAATGCTTAACTCCTCCTCATCCTTTATCCATCACAGACTTTTCCCAGAAGAAAGCACATGTACATCTAATCCCATTTTTGTGTCTGCTTCTTGGAAGACTCGAACTAACCCACAAAGACACAATAGGTCTGTCCTTGGTGGGAAAGCATCAGTTTTCTCATACGATTGTTCTAAATGTAAGCTCATCACATGAGTACAGAAGTCAAAATTGCAAAAGTCCAGGACAGAATTATTTTCATTAGAAAGATAGCAATTTACTAGAGCTCAAGCCTTCTTTTATTGGGGGGACTAGTTCCAAACAGAGTATTCTTGCTTACTGAGTTCATCTAAGGAAGCAACGTGTTTTGCTTTGTTTTGTTTTGTTTCTGTCAGTGGGATGTGATGTGATTGTCCCTCATCCGATAGGGCAAGACATCAGCTTCACTTCCTCAGAAGCAAAGGGTATGGATAAAAAGTTCATTGCTCTGGAAATCTGCACATTGCTGCCAACTTGCTGGTTTGCTCCATACTACAGTCTCAGGTAAACCAACTAAACACATCTAGCCCACAAATATCATCTGCAAAATGCTGGATGTTAGAGATGGCAGATCAAAGAAATCTTCCCGGTCTCTCTTCTGCAACTTCCTAGGAGGCAAAGGTAAATGAATCATCTAATATGATCATGGCCTGACCATTTTGTTCAGCATCCCAAAGGGTAAAGCTAGGAAACATTTTTAAGGTAAATTGTGGCAGTGGTAATTTCTATATTATATTCTCCTAAAATGTGTACATGTAGGAATGGGATGTTGGGGGAAGGGAAGTCAGGGATGGAGGGAGGGAGGAGGGAGATCCAAGAGGGAGGGGATATATGTATACACAGAGCTGATTCACTTCATTGAACAGCAGAAACCAATGAACCAAAGAAACTCTGTGCGTGCGAGCGGAGTCGCTTCAGTCATATTTGACGCTTTGCCACCCTATGGACTGTAGTCCGCCAGGCTCCTCTGTTCATGGGATTTTCCAGGTAAGAATACTGGAATGGGTTACCTTGCCCTCCTCCAGGGGATCTTCCCGACCCAGGAATTAAACCCACATATCTTATGTCTCTTTCATCGGCAGATGGATTCTTTACCACTAGCACCACCTGGAAAGCCTATAAAGCAACTATATTTCAATTTTTAAAAAACCCATGTATTTCTCAGTACGGGTTCCTCTCTGATTCCTAGGGATGCTCATGTCTACAGAAAACCAAGCTGAAGAGCCCTGAATTCAGTCGTCAAATGCCCTGACCCTTCACCGATAGACACTGGTACTGCATTAGGCGCAAACTAGCACTCAGGCTGCATTTTCTCATGAGCACCCTCCGAGGACTCAGCACGAAGCCTTCACTACCGTTGTACTCAAGCCTTTGTTTGAACGAGGCTCTCGTTTTCCTTCATTCAGTCCACAGAACACTGGGAGTGAATCCTGCCGTGAGCAAGACAGGGGTCCCGAGAGAGGCCATGTTGGGTTCTGTATGTTTAACGTTTTATCCTTCGTGTCAACCCGAGATGTTTCTAAAACATTTCCAATCCCCTGGCTTTGCAGAAAACAAATAACTCTGCACAGTTCCCCTCTTCCTTCATCCCTCATATGCAATAGCCACAGAGGAGGATGGACAGAGACAAAGCCTGAAAGCTGAAGAGGGAGGTTTGGCCAACTTCAGCTCCACCTCAGAGAATCATCTTACCACTGGGCCATGAGACTTTCCCAGTGGGATGGGAATAGTCATTGCAAGTCAAGATTCTGGCTCTGCCATCAGAAATGCTCAGGGCTTAGTGGGTTTCCAGGGTGGCTCAGTGGTAGAATCCACCTGCCAATGCAAGAGGCACCAACTCAATCCCTGGGGTCAGGAAGATCCCCCAGAGAAGGGAATGGCAACCCCCTCCAGTGCTCTCGCCTGGGAAATCTCACGGACAGAGGAGCCTGGCGGGCTTCAGTCCCTGAGGTCACAAAAGAGTCAAGCACGACTTGACGACTAAAGCAACGGCAGCAGGGCTTCGTGTCCTAGCCAAACTCAGTGGAATGTTTCCCGTGTGATTTAGAAGAGCGGAGACAATAATCTCTCCAGACCTTAGTGTCTTTATCTGCTATGAAGCATGATGATGGGGTGGTTAAATACGGGGCTTTTCAAACCAAATTGATTACTTTTAAACTTGGATTTTGCCATTTAGTAACCATATAACCTTGAACAAATCACCTCGTTTCTGTATTAGAGAGCTTATACTTGTTTATGCTGCACAACAAATGCCCTCCTCCCCCCAAAAAAATCTCAGGGGCTTGCCACAGTGAAGATCTGTTTCTCACCCAAGTCACATTGTGACTGTGGATCAGCTGTGGTCCTGAGGCTCTGTGGCTCTGTTCTATGCATCTTCCTTATTGACGGATATAGGCTTTATAACAGATTATAAGAAAGCAACGAGACTGGACCCATTTAGGGTGGCATGGGCGTAGACTATGGAGGACCATATGGAGATTCCTTTGTTGATTTGCAATGTTGCATTCGTTTCATGTGTACAGCCAAGTGATTGAGTTTATATATATATATATATATACACACACATATATATACATACATATATATACATGTATTCATTCTTTTTCAGATTCTTTTCTCATATAAGTTATCACAGAGCATTGAGTAGAGGTCCTTGTTCCATACAGTAGGTCCTTGTTCGTTATCTATCTTATATATAGTAGTGTGTGTATGTGTTCATTCCTGATTTATCCCTCGCACTGCAAATCAACTGTGCTCCAATAAAATAAAATAAAACAAAATAAAGCAATGATCAGCCATGAGATGGCTTCTAGAGCAAATGATTGAAATAAGCCTACTGTCTCTTCCACTGACATTTCATTGGCCTAAGTGAAGATATCATCTCAATGTGCAATGAAGTCTATTTCAACTGTAGGAAGCATCAGCAAGTCAAGTAGCAAAGAGCAGGGATCCACAACCCTCTTACATGGAAAGGGGTAAATAATTGTACAAAATATAATATACCTTCTGCACTGCACTTTATTTGTATGTGGTATAAAACTGATAGTAATAAAGCTTACCTTATAAAACTGTTAGAAAGATTAGATAAGCTTTCATACAAAAGAAAAACATTTAAAATGGTACCTGGAATAGAGGAAACTCCCATTAAATGTTAGCTATTATGATCCATCCAATAGGAATAATATAACTCTTTTTCTACCTCACGGAGATGTTTGAAGACCCTGTTATTAGTGTATTTTTATAGATACTATGCAAGAGGAGATAAGTTATATTAAATATCATACAAAAATCAGAAGTTGTATTACATCAATTGGAAGCAATAATGTAGACTTATACCCTCCACTCATCTCCATGTAGACATTCAGTTAGGAGAGTTCGGAAAGTATTATTAACAGCACAATATCTCTTGGCGACATCATCATCACCGATAGCAAAATATATCATTCACAGAGCCTCTATTATGCATGAAGGATTATACTCAGCACAGAAAAAGAAAAAGAAAAACGGTGAAGAGGATCTAGCTCTCTGCATGCCTACAGCCCAGTCAGGAAGACTTTCCTTATTTATGTGCCTTAACTAAGCACTGCAGGTGAGAGCTACCTGGATGGGGATACAGGCCACAGAGGCTTCAGAAAGTCCGAGGGGAAATGACCCCAAGGGCTGCATGTTGGCACAGACTTTTCAGAAAGCAAGACACTCGAACTAGCCCTTTAAGAAAAGTAGGATCTGGATAACCAGAAAAGGAAAGGAGAAAGAGAAAAGCACAATAAGAGGTAAAGACAGCTTTCCCTTTTTCAAGAAAAATTTTATGTAAAGGATGTTGCCAGTTGGGACTTCCCTGGCAGTCCAGTGCTTAAAGCTCCACACTTTCAATCCAAGGGGTGAGAGTTTAATCCCTGGTTGGGGAACAAGATCCAACATGCCACACAGCCAAAAAAAAAAAAAGATATTATCAGTTGAAATAGTGGGGGAAAAGAGAGAAAGCTAGCAAAATAAGAAGCCTGGACTCCCAGTACTAGGTGGGACTTTCCTCTGAACCTGTGATCTCTTTAGATATTTCATCCAAAATATTTCATCTTCTGCTTATGTACTTGATTTCTTTCTCTCAAAACCCCATCTTTCTTCCTCCATCTGTCTTTTTATAAGGTTAGGTAACATGTGAAATACATTTTAATGTAGTTGCTTTAATAATATTATCACTTATCAGCATCTATTATGTCTTTTATAGACACATAATAATCTTCATAACACTCAATGAATTATTTAATATAATCCCCAAAGTCACCCACTAAGGGGCCAAGCCTGTACTCAGACCCAAATTTTTTTTTTAATATTTATTTCTGTATTGCTTTATTTGGCTGTACTGGGTCTTAGTTGTGGCATGCAGGACCTTTTTCTTTTGGCATTTGAACTCTTAGTTGTGGCCTGTGGAATCTTAGTTCCCGGGCCAGAGATTGAACCCAGGCCTCCTGTCTGGAGAGCACGGAGTTTCAGCCACTGGATCACCAGGAGTGTTCCAAAACCAGTCATTTTTCCCTAGAATTAGTGCTCTTCTCCATAACAGTGTACTCTTTTCCTTTAAAGTACATGTGTGTGCACACATATGAGCACACATGCACGTGGACACATAAGCATGTGTCAGACATGTGTATGTGGCTCTTCACATTTGCCTGCTTTGCTATGAGCACAGGGCCACAGGGAAATGCCTTTCAATCAAATCAGTTGGTCACATGGTTCTCCCCACTTGGCAAATGTTGGTGCCTTGAACTCTGCTTCTTAACTCCATTGGTTAATTACAAGCAGTTTGCCGGCTCTGAAGAACATGGGCGATGGTGAATGCAATTTCCTTGTTAGTTTATTTGAATGCCAGTGGCGATTGTGCATCACAGTCACATTTTGCAGGATCATGAACCTTCATGATCTCCACCAGGGCAGTGGTTGGCAGGCAGCCTGCCTGGAAGGTGGGGGGAATCGTTAAGCCTCTGGTGTCTCAACAGAGACAACAGTGAATCCCTCAATCATACCTGTGTCAGCGGTTCAGTCTCTCTAGTGAGAGCAATTTAGCAACAGCCTGGTGATTCTTGCTGTCACATGGCTGCCCCAAGCTCATACCTGGCCCTTCAATATGAACCCAAGATCAGGTGGAAAAAGACCTGAAAGTCATTTTTAATATGATTCTTTTATTCCCCATCTCCCTGACCAAGTTCTCAGTGCACATGGGTGTATGCACACACACACACTCACACACACAGTCGCACTCACACAGTCTTCTGTAGATTTCTTCACTGTACCAAGACCTCATAAGGTCATTAGGAGCATGACTCTGTATTCTCCAGATCTTGTCATACAGAGCCTGACTTCCAACTGAAACCTAATGAAAATCTGTGAAGGGAAAAAGCAAAGAGAATTAAAAAAAAAAAAAAAATACCCAGGCTATAGAATTTGAGAAAAATTTTAGAATCCAGTGCATGAGCTAGAGAGAATTTTAATGTCATTTCAGATTCCTCTGCTCATGCAATTTTCTCTCCCTCTCCCTTAGACTACCGCAAACCTACCCATTCATTTTCACTTGGATTATCATAAAAGCAGAGCCTGATGCAAGGATGTTTGAATAGGTAGTTTATCCGGTAGGTAAACCAGACAGGTAGAGTGAGAATCTGAAGAGAGTGAAAACAGAACAGGAGGTAAAGCTATTGTCAGCATGATGTATCAAGGTCACACCTGTGGGCAACGGGAACTTGATTTTGCTGGGTTTTCTGAGAAATATACAACTATCAGAAGTGTCAACTAGAAACACAATGGACCTCCATTGCCCATTGGTTAATGATTGTCCCAAAGGATGTTAATTCAGAAGGCAAGTTCAGGTTTTCAGATATATCAGAAAAGTTGAGTGGGCTCATTCTGTATGATGGTAGCACAAAAGTCCTAGGGCAGAAAGTAAGAAATCCACAGTGCCACTGATGCTTAATTAGGTCATATGAGACATAAATTTAACAAAGATGTCTATCAAAGAAGTCAAGCACAGTTTAGCCTTTGAACGACTTGGCTCCACTTACACCCTATGTAAATTCTTGCCGTCATACAGCCTTCATGATGGTAGTAAGCGCCGTCTTTACAAAAGACTCAGTACGAAATGGTTAGTGAAACAAACTCCAGTCTTTGCTGCTGCAACTGGTCCCAACTCCATAACTTATATTCATCATCTCCTATCTCCACCATCCATTCCAAATATTCCCTACACTCAGCCAGAACATTAATGGATTTAAATGTGCTCCTTGTTAGGGTATTCCAAGCCTTCATCCCTGAGAAATTTCAGCCCCTGATAGCCTTAAACTTTCCAGGTCATGATTGCTCCAACGGCTCGTTCATCATTCTCACCAAGTGTGAAAACACCAAGACACACCCCAGTAACCACTGAGTTTCATTCAATATCCTCTATGCCACCCTATGTAGTGATGAAGCTAGGTTCTCTTAAAGCTCAGGGTCAATTACAACCCAGTGGAAACCTTATTCATCCTCTTGTGTACATGTGTTCTTTTTATGGGAATCAGAACCTCTAAACCAATAATGTCTAAGGATGCATGGATCTTATGAGAGGGACCGATTCAGCTTTCACCCTTTGGTTTCTTGACTCATGTTTCTGACTATGGGATGCATGATATCACATGTCAGTTCTTGGTTCAGGGCATAAACTGAATCTTGGATGAAACGCTCTAGTTCCACATGGTGTGGCCTCAAGTTGCCACCTTAACTGACCTCTTAATAGGTCATTTCTTCATCCCATAAGCCAATTAGTTCTGTTGGGTATGGAGTAAGGCAAGGCCAGTGATTTCCATGGTCATGCTCACCTGTCACATTCCTGGGACTGTGTAAATGGTTAAAAATGCACAATGACTCCTAGGAAAATCAAATGTGGTTTGATTGAGTGTAAGAGAAGGTATGAGCTATCCTACGAGGAGATAATAATCAGATGGAACAGATACTATGTCCCAAAAAGTAGACATAATATGATACACTCAGTGAAGACAAACAACAAAGGTACTTCTGTTTAGAGAATGAAATCAGAGAATAAAAGAGAAAATTTAAAAAGGTTTTTCAGAACACCTAACACCCACCTTTTGGTTTCTAGCTTTACCTTCCAATAAAAAGAACCAGGGCACTTTGGAGCAATGGTGAATTTTAAGACTACAACAGAAAATTTATAAGATGATCCTGGAGCATCTTGTAATGTAATACACAATGTAATATAACACACAATGACAGAGTTATATCAAAGGAATCCAGAAAGCAACCGAAAGAGCTCCCAGTGGCGAACGTGGAAACTGTACAAGAAAATAAAGTAATACTGGATTATAACTCAAAGGAGAACAAACATTCTTGAGTCCTTGGTGACATATATGAATGATTGAGCAAAGAAGTAAATGGGACAGAATAGACAAATCTCCTGTGCAGGAGAATTCCAAATAATTCATCTAGATACTCTGCCCTCAAGAAACAAGAATGAGGGAGGTTCAAGAGGGAGGGGACATATGTCTACTTACCACTGATTCACACTGTTTTATGGCAGAAACCAACACAACATTGTAGGACAATTATCCTCAATTTAAATTTTTTTTAAAAATTTAAATAAACAAGAGCATAATTCCCCCTTTATTCAATGTGGGCTGTACCTAAAAACTTCCTTCCAAAGACAGAAGTAGGGAAAGTATGGGGAAAAGTAACTTTACAGTGGAGAAATCTGATAAAGAAGCCTAAGGCATCACTGATCACTACACATAAGTGCATTACACAAAGGACATTAGGTAAAAACGAAGGACTTCTGAAGAAAGCATGTGTGCATTATAAGTTGCCTCAGTCATGTCCGACTCTGTGCGACCCCATGGACCGTGGTCCTCCAGACTCCTCCATCCACAGGGATTCTCCAGGCAAGAATACTGGAGAGGGTTGCCATTTCCTACTCTAAGGGATCTTCCCAACCCAGGGATTGAACCCGTGTCTCTTGCATCTCCTGCATTGGGCAGGTGGATTCTTTACCACTAATGCCACATGGTAAGCTTCAAATGAAATACGGACTTTAGTTAACAATAATTGTTAATTAACAGTAACCAATGCACCATATAGGAGAAGGCAATGGCACCCCACTCCAGTACTCTTGCCTGGAAAATCCCATGGACGGAGGAGCCTGGTAGGCTGAAGTCCATGGGGTCGCTGAGAGTTGGACACGGCTCAGTGACTTCACTTTCACTTTTCACTTTCATGCCTTGGAGAAGGAAATGGCAACCCACTCCAGTGTTCTTGCCTGGAGAATCCCAGAGACGGCGGAGCCTGGTGGGCTGCCATCTATGGGGTTGCACAGAGTCGGACATGACTGAAACGACTTAGCAGCAGCAGCAGCAATGCACCATACATGCACGTAAGGTGTTAATAATGGGATATATGAGAACTCTCTATTCTTGCCTCACAACTTTTCTGTAAATCCAAAATTGTTATAAGATAGTTTATTTGGGGACTTCCCTGTCAGTCCAGTAGTTAAGACTCTGTGCTTTCACTGTACGAGTGTGGGTTTAATCCCTGGTTGGGGAACTAAGACCCCGCCTGCCTTGCAGCATGGCCAAAAATGTTTAAAATAAATAAAATAATTTATTTGAAAAAAATAATTATTTTTTTTAAAGGTTTTTCACCAGAGAGGATAGAAGGAGGAGGAAAATCGCCTTCATTTGACAAAAGAAAATGGACAAGGACAAAAACTCCTTAGCTAGATTTCCTGATAAAAGCAGAGTGTGAGACTGACTTAAATGAAAGCAGTTTTTATTAATCTTTGGGAGGTGATTCTGAGCTGCAGGAGAGAGGGACTGGAGAGTGTAAGGCAGGCGCATAGAAAAAGAAATCTCACAGTGATCACTGAGATAACCGCTTTGGGCAATGGAGACTTGATTCTAACAAGGACTTAAACACATCAGCTCTCCCTACAGTATCCACTTGAGACAGAAAAAGGGAGTGTTTTCCCTCTGGTTCCCATCTTCTTTCTGTCAAATGCTACTTAAGAGGGAGTTGATGTTCTTATACCTAGAGGTGTGCTCATGCGTTGAAATGGCCCAGTGGAGCCCCCGGAGGTGTTAAACACGGTGGTGGCAACAGACCCCCCGGGGTGAAAAAGGACAAAGGCAGACAATGCAACTGAAGCAACATCCCGAAGTCTACATGTGCAGCGACTGGTTCCCACAGCAACGAGCAGAGCAAAGATGTGGGCCACAAAGTTGCAGACAGAGGATAAAGAATGCCCCCACAAACCTGCATCTAAGTTCCAACTAAAACATCTCTCTAGGGTTGTTCAAAGTGTGCCAGGAACCAGAGCGTTTGACCAAGCAGTTCATGGCAACTGGGAACACAGATGGAACATTTACTTGGCCACGACAAATCTCCAAGATAAAGATGAGAAACCAGCAATCTTAACTGGGCCAATGGGACCCGGACCTTATCCTGTGTGTGCGTGTGTGGATTAAGCAAGGGTGTATGGGGAACAGCCTGAGCCTGTTGCTACACTCCCTGTCTCTGGCTAACTTAGGTATAAACCCAGAGCAGGATTTTAATCCATGGATATGGACAAATCATCTTCCCTGGGTTGGGAATATCCCCTGGAGGAGGGCATGGCAATCTCTCCAGTATTCTTGCCTGCAGAATCCCATGGACAGAGGAACCTGGGCCAGGGCAGGGCCGGGGGGGTTAGGGAGGGCGGCTACCATCCATAGGGTTGCAAAAAGTCAAACACTCTTTCACTTTTCTTTTCACAGACACATCATAGACCCATCCACAAAAAGCTGGATAAAGCGAAGTAAAAAAATAAGGTAGTAGCTAACATTTTTCTTTAGCTGAACTCAGACACCTGTGTGTTCTTGAGACTTACTTTGCTGGAGAACTTCCCTGGCTGTTCAGTGGTTAAACCTCCAAATTTCCAACGTAGGGTATACAGGTTTGAAACCCGCTCAGGAACCTAAGATCCCACATGTTTCATGGTACAGCCAAAAAAATAAATAAATTTTTTTTAAAGACTCGTTCTGTTGAATGTTTGCCTTTTCTACTTTTGATTCCAATTTTTCATCCAGAGCAAATCTCATTATTGCCTATGCAGCTTTGTCACAGGACAATATTTTTCATTCCATTGTTCTCTTCCTCAAGCTAACACCTTCCAAAGACCAGAGGAAAACTCCCTCTCCCTTCTTGTTTCAAAGCATTCCATCTTCTTTGCCCACTCCCTGAGTTCCTATTCCCCCGTGGGGATGACCTTCATGGAACAGAGGTAACTGATAAGCCATGATCCCAGAGGAAAATCCAAGATTTCGCCCCAGCTCTGTTTACCACCAACTTCCCAGGCTCTTTGCGAAAACTCATCACTCACAAGCATCTCTCTCCTTCCTTCTGACTCTAGTTCCACATCAGCAGAAAGATTCCTCACTTTTACAAGACTCCTCACTTTTACAACATCAGAATTACATTTGCAAGACTAATGGCTATTTGAAGCAAGGAGAATAGAAGGTCTTTCTTTCCCAGGATCAAGAGAAGGAATTGTGGGTGGGAAATCCCCACAAGACCTTGCCTTGAATTGGTCCATCAAGAATCCTTTAGGTTTTCCTGTTGCATGATTAATGACCTCTTCAGTATAAATCTTGGGACTTCCCTGGTAGACCAGTGGTTAAGACTTCCCCTTCCAGTGCAGGGGGTGAGGGTTCAATCACTGGTAGGGGAACCAAGAATCCACATACCTCGCAGCCAAAACACCAAAACATAAAACAGAAGCAATAGTATCACAAGTTAAAAAAAACTTTTTAAATGGTCCATATAAAAAAAAAGTCTTCAAAATAAGCCTTAGTCCAGGAATCACAAACACAATTGGTTTATATTAATGACTCAATTTTTCCAAACTTTCCGGGTCTAAGAACTTCCATCTTCATTTAAACCACAGACCCTTAGCTTACCCTTCCAGGTCATATGACCTCTTCCAGTGCTGGGCCCTCAGCCAGGCAGAGTAACTGCCTTTTGATAGCAGCAAGGATCCCTTTTAGAGGCTCTCACAAGCTTAACTTTGAAAGTTCACTCTTCTTGTAGTTTCTGTAATCATTACACCAAAAAGACAAGCTGCTCTTTCAGTCTCGACACGGTGGACGCCAAAGACTTCCCCAAGTTGGAGGTATGTCAGTCAGGGGTCACTTAGAAACCCAACTTAACAAGATTGCTTCTCTCACCGCGTGAGCTATTTAATTATTTTTAGCTCTGTTCTGCTGCTGGCTGATTGGCAGACGGAATTGTTTCAAGGTTACCTCTGAGGGACTGTAGATACCCATGTGCAGCATGCTTGCTGGAAATCGCATGTCGTAGAGTTATGGTTTAGTTCTTTGTTTTTTTTTTTTTTTGCATTTGCTAGACATGAATGTCTATTTATTTATTTTTAATTTTTTATTTTATATTGGAGTACGGTTGATTTACAAAGATGTGTTAGTTTCAAGTATACAGCAAAGGGATTTAGTTACACATATTCATACATCTATTCTTTTCATTTTTACCCAAGCAGATATGAAAAATTCACAGATGTCGATGTTCTTTTTTTAATTTGGCATCATATGCTTTGTATTTTCCATATTGCTATTAATTATGTACCTTCATGTTTCTCTGCTATTCTCTCTAGCTGTTTGCACCATAAATGTTGGAATTTTGCAAAGTCTCACTTCTGTTTCCTTTCTCCTTTGACATACTTTCTTTCTCCCTGTAAGTTTCCAGATACCCTGAGGACTTTAAGTAGCACAGTATCTGATGACTCGAAATCATGATCTCCCACTAGATCTCTCACCTGAGCTATATTTCAGTACCTACCTTCTTATCTGGATGCTGTATACTTACTGTGTCTTTATTTAAGATCCCTTTGAACAGAGTCATCTATTTTAAGGACCAACTCTTAGAGAATATCAGCTTTATTTTGTGAACAGATATAGAGATCTTAGACATCAGAGCACCTAAAAGCACATCCAAAAGACAAGAAACATTATTAGAGAAAAGCAACTCCTCCCAGACGGATACTCTGTGATGTAGAACTGCCCAGCCCTGGGATGCCTTCCATCAAGAGAGAGGTGGGTGGAGAGAACAGGCAAAGGGACAAGAAAACGACAGAACAGAAAGCTTCAGGCCTCCCCAGCCCTTTCAGCATCTAGAATTTAGGACAAACTTATTTTTCAGAGTAAGTCTGAAAACCAACCCCTAGACCCTGCCTCAAAGCTCACTCTCTTTCACTCATTGTTCTTCCATCTCTACAGTTAACCACTCACTGTGAAAGCAACAAAGCAAGGCTATTATCCTTGATTGTTTTTTTTTTTTTTTTTTTGCTTAATGAGACAGAGAATGACCATTTAACTAGACCAATTCTGCTCATTTGTAACCCAGTAAGATCACTTCCTGGGGATTCTGGTTCGCAGCTAATTTCTCCTTCCACAAGGATGGACTCTTGGTGTTTGCCATTCATTTATGGTGTGACCCTCTGAGTTTAGGAAAAAGTACAGCCAAAAAGTAATATGGCTAAGCATTATTTTTATTAGTTTTCCTTTTATTTCTAGGAGAGTTTCTCTAGGGAAGCCCATGTTATATTCGGAAGACAGTAATGTGGAATATGCAAAAAGAGAATGCAAGTTGTGGTTGTACATACTCTCAGCTGCAGAGCCCCCAGGGGTCTCACCTGGAGCTGTATCTAAACTCACATATTTAAATCTAGAGGATAATTCCTGACATTGGATGCCCTGTGGGATCTACTGACTATTATTCTCACTTTAGATAAAAATAACCAAGCAACAGGCAAAAGAAAGGAAATTAGTGCTGATACAGACTTTACAAAAGCTAGAAATTGCTGAGATTATATTTTCCTAAGGAAAAATTTGACAATAATAAAGTAATATTAGTAATTAACTTGTGAAAATTTTAAGGCAAATTTTCCCAAGATCAAAAGGCACTTAGGCACCTGAGGATTGCTTTTTCATCTCTTTAATTGGTGAGTAACAATTTCACAAAATTGGTAGCCGTTGGGATCATATAAATACATTTTTTTCCGAAGAGAACATGTTTAAGGGCACAGATATAAAACATGGAAGTCCCCACCAAAAAATTCCTTAAGGGAAAAGGTTTTTATCCTCCCTAACTCCCCTTCCTCTATGCCTCTCCACCTTCCCAATCTGCTGCCCAGAGAGCCCTATATCTCAGAATGGGAGTGATGATTGGGAAGGTACTGAGGGGAGAGAGAGAATTTAAAAGATTAAGGGCAAGTCACCTAGGAAACGAGGCTTCTGGGAAGTGCTCCTCAGATGCGCCTGTCTCTTCTGGGATACTCAGAGCTAATGAGGTCACCGAGAAAGCTGCTGTCAAAACCCTAAGGATGCTCCCCCGGAGTCACAGAGTCAGGTGCGCGGAACCAAAGGGTGCTGGTCAGGGAAGCGTAACCTTAAGTACCACCAGTGACACTCTGTGCTTCAGAATCCTTTGTCATTTCCTTGTATGACAGTCCACTGTCTGAATGATGAATGGGGAACAAGCTGATATAACTGTTGTTGCTGCTGCTGCTGCTGCTGCTAAGTCGCTTCAGTCGTTTCCAATTCTGTGCGACCCCATAGACGGCAGCCCACCAGGCTCCCCTGTCCCTGGGATTCTCCAGGCAAGAACACTGGAGTGGGGTGCCATTTCCTTCTCCAATGCATGAAAGTGAAAAGTGAAAGGGAAGTCGCTCAGTCATGTCTGACTCTTCGCGACCCCATGGACCGCAGCCTCCCAGGCTCCTCTGTCCATGGGATTTTCCAGGCAAGAGTACTGGAGTGGGGTGCCATCGCCTTCTCCGAAGTGGGTGTTAGGAGAAGGAAAATAAAGCCCACGTTCCCGTCATACGTCTTCCTCTAGTCCATTTTGCCTTTGAGCCCCGAGTCAGCTGCACTGAGGCTGACTTCCCTGTTTTACAGGAAACCGCCCGCTTGTCCTGTGCACGGGGTCCCCAAGCCCCCACGAAGAGCTCCTTTCTGAACATCAAGTGCACTGACGCATGGTGTTGGCTCCAGTTATTGGCTCCAGTGGCTCCTTCGGTATCATTCTTTTCTTCTCTCTATCATAGTGTTTTTACAGTCATCATTGTTTTCTGGTGTATAACTTTGAAATTATATTGAATGAAATATAGCTGAATTATATTTGAATGAAACTATACATTGAACTATAATTGAATGAAATATATTGAATAAAATGAAATACGAAGGAGGAACAGGGCAACTGGCGGCCAACAGAAGGTGGAGCTATTTGAAAAATCTGGGCATAAGGAATTCAGAAATAATTATAAAGACAGAGCAGGGGTGAGATGAGTTGGTGACAAGACTGAATATAAGGAACCCGGGGATCCCATACAAGATAAAACCCAAGGCTGTATGTACCGCAACCAACCCCAGCCTCTCCTCTGTGCATCCTTCATCCTCTTGATACCTGGACTGGACCACCTTGGTTTTCTCTTTTTTTTTCCAAAATATACCAAGTCAATCTCATCTTTGTGTCTTTGCACCTACTGTCCTCTATGCTTAAAGCCCTTGTCCCCACACCTATGTTATCTTATTTCTGTCCATCTTTCAGGTTTCAGATTCTTGTTTTTGTTGACTGTATAGAGCTTCTCCATCTTTGGCTGCATAGAATATAATCAATCTGATTTCGGTGTTGACCATCTGGTGATGTCCACGTGTAGAGTCTTCTCTTGTGTTGTTGGAAGAGGGTGTTTGCTATGACCAGTGCATTTTCTTGGCAAAACTCTATTAGTCTTTGCCCTGCTTCATTCCGCATTCCAAGGCCAAATTTGCCTGTTACTCCAGGTGTTTCTTGACTTCCTACTTTAGCATTCCAGTCCCCTCTAGCTAGGTATTTTACACATGGTAGTGCGTATATGTCGATCCCAATCACCCACCTCACCCCCCCTCCCCCCACCACTGTGTTCATCCTTCCATTTTCTGCAGTCTTTATTCCTGCCTTGCAAATAGGTTCATCTGTACCATTTTCTAGATTCCACATACATGCATTAATGTGGCTTCCCGGGGGGCTCAGCAGTAAATAATCTGCCTGTCAATGCAGGAGATGCAGGAGATGCGGGTTCAATCCCTGGGCAGAAATTCCCTGGAGGAGGAAATGGCAACCCCTCCAGTATTCTTACCTGGAGAATTCCGTGGGCAGAGGAGCCTAGAGGGCTACAGTCTATGGTGTTGCAAAAAGTCAGATACAACTGAGCAACTGGGCATACATGTGGAATCTAGAAAAATGGTACAGATGAGCCCTGCGAATTTTTACACTCATCACAGCTTGTAATGATGTGTGTATCCTTCACCCCATAGCTGTACCATTAGGCATGTGATTTCTACCTCCTCGTTAGGCTATCAGCTTCACGAGGTGTAGAGATTTGTCTGCTTTACTGAAGACCAGAGCACTGTCAAAGCACAGTGCTGGGCACATGTTAGGATGAGTCCTGGTGGTGGTCGAAGGAAGAAGGGTGAACACTGAAATGAGGAACTAACAGCCTAATAAAGCATCAAAGAAGACGATATTAACAAGAAAGAGCAGACAAAGATTATTTCAAATGATAGCTATAATAATAATCCGAGTGATGTGCTTACACCTTTATACTTCTCAACTACTTTATTTTTTTAATATTTACTTATTATTTGAGTGTGCTGGGTCTTAGTGGCAGCATGCAAGATCTTCATTGCGTCATGTGGGATCTTTCGTTTCCGCACACAGACTCTTCAGTTGTGGCACGTGGGCTCTAGAGCTTGGGCTCAGTAGTTACAGGGCCTGGGCTTAGCTGCTCCACGGCATGTGGAATCTGAGTTCCCCAACTAGGGATCAAACCTGCAACCCCTGCAATGCAAGGTGGATTCTTAACCACTGGACCACCAGGCAAGTCCCGGATTCTCAACTGCTTCAGCATCCTTTATATCATGAGGATCCCAGTAAGAGAAGAAGTACAGCAGATGGGGGCAGGGAGGGAGCAGGCAGCTTACTGACCCAGCTCTAGAGGTGCTTTCTGTGCGTGTGGTAAAGTTACTTTTAGGAACAAAATCTGGCATTTCTGTCACATCTTCAACTTTTCTGACATGCTTTATTATGACCTTTTCTGGCATGCTCACATCTGAGACAGTTCCTATTCTGGATGCAGCTGGATTTTCAACATCTCAGCAGTAGGTTTTGCAGACTCTTCCAAGATTAATACCCATTTGGCACCCAAAATATTATCTGAATGTTAGTTGAATCAACTCAAATTTGGTCATTTCTGTTCTATTAACTCAATATTTTTTCAACTTAGAAAAAAATAAAAACAAATTATTTAATTTTGAAAAAGTAAAAGATAAGCACCTGTGTACCTTATTCAGTTCAGTTCAGTCACTCGGTCATGTCCGACTCTTTGCAACCCTATGAACTGTAGCTTGCCAGGCTTCCCTGTCCATCACCAACTCCCAGAGCCTACTCAAACTCATGTCCATGGAGTCAGTGATGCCATCCAACCATCTCATCCTCTGTTGTCCCCTTCTCCTCCCACTTTCAATCTTTCCCAGCATTAGGGTCTTTTCCAATGAGACAGTTCTTCTTGGCACCTTCTGCCCTAAAAGAACACTCAGGCTTGCAGAAGCAGAATATGCTGCCTTCCCAAGGAGGCAAGCTATACGTTGTAATACGAGGCCATCTCCAGGTTTCATGGTCAGGTTGGTCTGTAGGTAAATATCATTATGATACCAACTTTATTCAGTTCAGTTCAGTTCAGTTGCTCAGTCGTGTCCAACTCTTTGTGACCCCATGAACCGCAGCACGCCAGGCCTCCCTCTCCATCACCAACTCCTGGAGTCTACTCAAACCCATGTCCATTGAGTTGGTGATGCCATCCAACCATCTCATCCTCTGTCATCCCTTTCTCCCCCTGCCCTCAATCTTTCCCAGCATCAGGGTCTTTTCCAAAGAGTCAGCTCTTCGCATCAGGTGGCCAAAGTATTGGAGTTTCAGCTTCAACATCAGTCCTTCCAATGAACACCCAGGACTGGTCTCCTTTAGGATGGACTGGTTGGATCTCCTTGCAGTCCAAGGGACTCTCAAGAGTCTTCTCCAACACCACAGTTCAAAAGCATCAATTCTTCGGCACTCAGCTTTCTTTATAGTCCAACTCTCACATCCATACATGACTACTTGGAAAACCATAGCCTTGACTAGATGGACCTCTGTGGACAAAGTAATGTCTCTGCTTTTTAATATGCTGTCTAGTTTGGTCATAACTTTCCTTCCAAGGAGTAAGCACCTTTTAATTTCATGGCTGCAGTCACCATCTGCAGTGATTTTGGAGCCCAAGAAAATAAAGTCAGCCACTGTTTCCACTGTTTCCCCATTTATCAACTTTATTAAAAAGAGCTATATTTTACATTAGGTTTGGGGAGAAAACACACTTAATCTCACTTTATGTTATTTGTTGTAAGTTGTACTGGTAGAAATTGTTTAGCCCTTTTGAAAGAAACAGTACCATCTTCAGATACAGTCTGTGATGAGGCTTAAATTGAGAGCAGAAGGCAGCTGGGGGCTGATGAATAGTTCAGAAAATAGAAATAGCTAGAGAGATGTCCTTTACATCTAAGGAGCTAACAGCCCCTGGAGAAGTTCCCGCCCTTGCTTTCTGGTGGCCTGACATTCCTTCCCTGTCTCCATTCTGCTCCTGCTCACAATTCCATAATAGTTACTCCAAACCATCTTCATAGACACTGACCCACCTCTCTCCCTATCACTTTCACCTAGTAACCTCATATACTTCACAGAGAAAATAAGATCCCAGTAATGAGAGTTTCTTCACTTTCCTGCTTGCCTTCATCCCCCACCCAGAAAAGGAACTTATCCACACTCACCATCACTTCTTTCCCTCATCTCAGGGGAAGGACAGGGAGGGCCCCTTACCCATATCCCGTTCCAGACTTTCCATCTGACCTCAGGGTTCCTTCCCCTCCCAGCCATTCAAGCAACTGGCCTCAATTATTACCAGTTCCTCTTCTGTGTGTTTAACCAATTTCCAGGGATCCTCCCCGATCCCCTTAAGTATAATGAGATTTGATGTTATCTTTTTGTAAATTACCTCTGTGTTTCCTAGTCAGGTTTATTTAAAGAACAATCTTCACTGGCTGCGTCCAAATGCTAGCCTCCTATCTGCTCCTTCACTCCTTCTTGTATTATAATCCAGGCTCTGAATCTACTTCTTCATTGGAACTGCTCTCACCATGGTTTCTAATCACTTAGAATCACCAGGCGTGCATGCATGCTAAGTCACTTCAGTCATGTCCAGCTCTGTGTGACTGTATGGACTGTAGCCCAACAGGCTCTTCTGTCCATGGGATTCTCCAGGCAAGAATACTGCAGTGGGTTGCTGTGTCCTCCTCCAGGGGAATCTTCCCAACCCAGGGACTGAACCCATGTCTCCTGCATCTCCTGCATTGGGAGGCCAGTTCTTCACTGCTGAGCCATCCCGGAGCCCTCAGAATCACCATGCCTAGTATCAGTTGTTTCCTCCTTAGCCTGGACCTCGGGGACACACTTGGCATGGTGTTTTCCCCCCTTCTGATTCACTCTTTCCTCTAAGACCTCTGTATTAGCACGCGCTCTCTCCCTCTCTCTCTCCCCCAACCGATGCCTTCTCCCCTCTTCCCTTCTTCTCCCTCCTCCCTTCCCACGAGTTCTTTTTCTCCTGCATTTTCCTCCTTCTTATCTGTATAAGCCTTCCAAGTCTCCTAGGAACATTCAGGAACATTCTCTGTCCCTTCAAATGTTCCTCAGAATGCTAGTCTTGGTCATCTTTTCTTGCACTCTACCCAGAACCTCATCTATGTGGCCTCTGGCCCTACTCCAGAAACTCTGCCCTTCCAGCACAGAACCTTCTTCTGAGCTCCAAAACCATTACATCCTGCTATCAGTGACACCTGAGACTCAGTATTGCCAAACCTAAAATAATCCTCTCTGCCCATGTCTCCTTACTCAAAATCTACTCTTTTCCCCAAAGTTTCAGCCTTGCTTACGGGGGCAATCATTGCCCTTGCCACACAATGAAGCAGAAGTTCTCTGTGTGCATGGGTTCATTTTTCAAAATACTTTATTCTCATTTCACACACAGTACCCAAAGTCAATTACACTGGTTTCTAAGAGGAATAACATATCCTGGGGTAAGCAATATTTTACAATGTTATTTCTTGCTGTCTAGAGCAATGCATTATTTTTCTGGTTATTTGCCTGTCACTGTACTAGCTATTGGCATGGGGTGGGGAGATATATGGCTCGCACATACACCAAAGAAACAGACTGACGGAAAATATCCATTAACTTATTAATATGATCACAGTGTAGAAACGCTGCATATTGATATTATAGACGTGTTGTAGGAAAGGGGACCCCTTCCAGGGCCCAAAACTGGGCTCTTGTCTAACACTCAGAAATGAATTGTCTGAGGAGACACATGTGCTGATCATGTCCAGTTCTAACTGTTGCTTCTTGACCTGCATATAGATTTCTCAGGAGGCAGGTCAGGTGGTCTAGTATTCCCATTTCTTGAAGAATTTTCCGAAGTTTGTTGTGGTCCACAGAGTTAAAGGCTTTGGCCTAGTCAATAAAGCAGAAGTAGATGCTTTTTGTGGAACTCTCTCGCTTTCTCAATGATCCAACAGCTGTTGGCAATTTGATCTCTGGTTCCTGTGCTTTTTCTAAATTCAATTTAAACATCTAGAATTTCTTGGTTCACGTACTGTTGAAGCTTGGCTTGAAGAATTTTGAGCATTACTTTGCTAGCATGTGAGATGAGTGCAATTGTACAGTAGTTTGAACATTCTTTGGCATTGCCTTTGTTTGGGATTGGAATGAAAACTGACCTTTTCCTGTTCTGTGGCCACTGCTGAGTGTTCCAAATTTGCTGGAATATCGAGTGTAGCACTTTTACAGTATCATCTTTTAGGATTTGAAAAAGCTCAACTGGAATTCCATCACCTCCACTAGCTTTGTTCGTAGTGATGCTTCCTAAAGCCCACTTGACTTTATATTCCAGGGTGTCTGGCTCTAGGTGAGTGATTACACCATCGTGGTTATCTGGGTCATGAAGATATTTTTTGTATAGTTTTCCTGTGTATTCTTACCACCACTTCTTAATATCTTCTGCTTCTGTTAGGTCCATACCATTTCTGTCCTTTATTGTGCCCATCTTTGCATGAAATGGTATCTCTAATTTTCTTGAAGAGATCTCTAGTCTTTCCCATTCTATTATTTTCCTCTATTTCTTTGCATTGATCACTGAGGAAGGCTTTCTTATCTCTCCTTGCAATTCTTTGGAGCTCTGCATTCAAATGGGTATTTCTTTCCTTTTCTCTTATTACGTTGACATAAAACATAGGTTTGGTTCCTCTATAATTCCTAATCTGCTTGAATTTCTTGGTTCACGTACTGTTGAAGCTTGGCTTGAAGAATTTTGAGCATTACTTTGCTAGCATGTGAGATGAGTGCAATTGTACAGTAGTTTGAACATTCTTTGGCATTGCCTTTGTTTGGGATTGGAATGAAAACTGACCTTTTCCTGTTCTGTGGCCACTGCTGAGTGTTCCAAATTTGCTGGAATATCGAGTGTAGCACTTTTACAGTATCATCTTTTAGGATTTGAAAAAGCTCAACTGGAATTCCATCACCTCCACTAGCTTTGTTCGTAGTGATGCTTCCTAAAGCCCACTTGACTTTATATTCCAGGGTGTCTGGCTCTAGGTGAGTGATTACACCATCGTGGTTATCTGGGTCATGAAGATATTTTTTGTATAGTTTTCCTGTGTATTCTTACCACCACTTCTTAATATCTTCTGCTTCTGTTAGGTCCATACCATTTCTGTCCTTTATTGTGCCCATCTTTGCATGAAATGGTATCTCTAATTTTCTTGAAGAGATCTCTAGTCTTTCCCATTCTATTATTTTCCTCTATTTCTTTGCATTGATCACTGAGGAAGGCTTTCTTATCTCTCCTTGCAATTCTTTGGAGCTCTGCATTCAAATGGGTATTTCTTTCCTTTTCTCTTATTACGTTGACATAAAACATAGGTTTGGTTCCTCTATAATTCCTAATCTGCTAATTCTTAGTCTTGGTTGAGGTCCTACTAAGATCCTCTAATTATCCACACCTAATTTCCTCCTAGAGGGTTCCTCTAGAACCTTCCCCCAGATGTCAGTGGGCACCACCTCTGCATTTAAGCTCACTTGGTAATATTTAAAGTCTTTACTGAATTTGTTACAATATTACTTCTGTTTTATTTTTTGCCTTTTTGGCCAAGAGGCATGTGGGATGACAGCTCCCTGTTCAAGGATCAAACCTGCATCCCTTACATTGGAAGGTGCAGTTTTAACCACTGGACCACCAGGAAAGTCCTCCCCCTTGGTAATATTTAAGACCCTCTCTTTTAGCTTCTGTTACTATTGCCCTTACCATTATTCTTTCTTTCCCCCCACTTTTTTATTTAAACTTTATTTTATTGGAGGATAGCCAAGTGCACAGCAAAGCAACCCAGCCATACATATTCCTGTATCCATTCTCCCCCAAACTCCCGTCCCATCCAGGTTGCCACATAACCCTGAGGAGAGTTCCCTGTGCTATCCACTAGGTCCTTGCTGGTTATCCGCTTTATGTATGGCGGGGTGTACGTGTCCATCCCGAGCTACCTAACTATCCCTTTCCCGATCCTTCCCCGTGTCCCGTGACTCTTTTTCCTTCCGCGCATCTCTGTCTCTTTGGCTTTTGCCTCCTGCTCTGTATCGCCTTGTTGCAGGGAAGTGCTGCCTTTGCCTCTGAACCAGACAAGCGCGGCACTGCTTTGCGTCTGCTACACCGCGTGCCCTGGGCGCCTCGCATGGCTCTGCGCTGGGCTGTTTCCTGGCCAGAGGTCCCAACCTGTGTTTCCTTCAGAGTGTTCATCACAACCTCGAAAAGCTAGTGACTCTTTTTGGCCTTGCTAGCCTGGCTGCCCAGGGCTCTTGTTGTGCTGTCTGTCCAGGCTTTGTATTGCCACTCTTTCTGGTCTGTAGAGACTCTTGAATTTCAGTGATTACTCCACTTTGGTTGATTCTTGGGCCCCAGAGATTTTTATGATCTGATTTGGGATAGGAAAGAACTACTCAAGGGAAAACCATACTGGGGAGACTACTATTTTCTCAGAAAAAAAAAAAAAAAAAGCCAAAAACAAATGCCTGACTTTGTTTGTCTCTGGGTGACTTATATATCTTTTATCAATATGGAAAATTCTGGAGTATGCTCAAATTGCTGCTTTTATAGGAAAAAATGTCCTTCATTGTTTTTTTTCTTTTTATTTTAACTCCTTCCAGAAATAACATATGGTTACATTTCCAACTAGATTAATGTACTTGATATTTATATCCATCCTATGTATTAAGTAAGGCTGTTACTACAATTTCTTTTTCAGATAAATATACTGAACTCGGGTTATTTAAAATGTCAGTGGTCACACAACTAGCTAACAGAACTGAGAAAATAATACTTTGTCCTTCTGATTCTGAACTCAATGTATTTTTGACAACATTATGTAATCACCAATGCTAGAAATAAAGCAATTTCCTTTATCAATGCATTTCTTCTTGCACATCTTGGACTTTGGAAGTATGGTTGGGTACACGAGAGTGGGGGAAAAAATGGTGAGGAGCAAAGATGGAATTAGCAATAAAAAGGTAAAAATACTAGTGGTGATCCTTTTGTGATGCATAGAAATATGGAATCACTACACGATGCAGTTGTAACTAACATAGTGTTGTAGGTCAGTTACACTTCAATTAGAATAGATGAATAAATAATAAGTAATTTTTTAAATTTAAACAAAGGTAATGGACTTCCCTGGTGGCCCAGGGGTTAAGACTCCATACTTCCAATGCAGAGGGCATGGGTTTTAATCCCTGATCGGGGAGCTAAGCTCCCACACGCTATACAGTGTGGCCAAATCTAAAATTACAAAAAGAATTTACAAAGAGGAAAAAAAATTAATAATAACAAAAAAAATTTTTTAAGAAGTAAATGGAAGGATGATGATTCATAAATGTTGGCAGAGACTCAGAATTGGAGAAGAGGATTTAAAGCTTCCAAGAGAAAAAGATTACCATTCACTCTCAAGGACACATAGCACACACTTATTCCAGCAGTATAAGCATTTTACAGGTAGTGGCTTCTTGACATCTTAAGAACAGATGAAACTGGAATGTTCCAATGAGCCAAAAATAGCATATGGTATTCCTAGACTCCCGTTCTTACTGTCACTAGACATATGTCTTACCCTTCTAAGATTTTCTACTTCAAACAAAAAGAAAGGAAAGATATTTTTCCTCAAGAAATGTAGACATTAACAAGATATTTTGAGCTAAGCTAGCAAGTCTTTAGCATCACTGTTGAATCAATGACTTACCACTATGCCCAACAGCCTTGAAATTATAAACAGCCATCAAATTATTCAAACTACCTTGTATTTATCTCAGAAGAACTCTCTACGTTACAAAGCCTGTGCTCTTTAAGAGCTTTCCCATGGAAGCGGGTTGCATCAATTCTCTTCTTTCCCCTTTCAAGGCAATTTCTTAAGAAGAGAAAGAGAATGGTGGTGGGAAAAGGTTTCATTTGTTTGTTTTTACTGTTTCTGACTTATTAGAATGAGCTGTCCCTGAAAAGGTGTGAGGGGGTGAATTGGGGGGAAATAAAATAAAGAAAGAATTAACAGAAGACGGTCTAAAACTGCCGTCATCTTAGAACATTCAACAGGGGGACTGATCAAGCATTAACAAAGATCAAGGATCACCATTATCTTTCCTTGGGAAACACTTTAACCTTCAAGTTGTGTCACAAAGGTCAGCAAACATGGATTTACAGACAGGAGTGACAGCATCAGTGTTTCTGATTCGTTGGATTTGAGGTGAAGGACAAGCCAACCTGTGTCTCTGGGGAGGTGATCAGAGACATCATTGGAAGGAACAGCGCGGGCCACACAGCTTCTTTCACTGAGTTTTACCTTTCAGGATCTACTGTTCTGTATTGGCCACAGATTTGGTGGTGCTATAAGAAGCTTGTCAATTTGGTGTGCGACTCTAAACAAAATAAGGACCATCTGAGATTTATTAATGCTGATTTCCTGTTGGGCGAGTGAACCAACAGGAGGTGTCAATCCACGTTTGTGTCTGTTCTGTGACAGGATAAATGTATGTTACTTTCTATTTACAGAAAAAGGCAGTCGACCCTCTTGTGTGGTGCGGAAATGGATAAGGATGAACGGTGCAGACAGTTCTGTCAACTGCACTTGGAGCTGTCGAAATGGTTTCTACAAATTCCCACCTACAATGGACAATGTCCTACAATGGACAAGGTCAAAGGCATCAAACAGGTGCCACCTCATTAAGACAGAAATGCACCTAGCTCCACGCCCCACACAATGGTCCCCGATGCTGATTAATCCTATAGACGCCTGAGTACTTCTTTCCATCTCACATTTGGTTCCATTAAGCACAAGGGACAGTTAATAAAGGAAGAAAAATTAGTCCAACTGAATTAATTGAGCTCGGGTAGAAGGGAGGGGAACACGGCCATTCAGTCTCTTGCTGAAAGAACAATGGTGCTTTTGTTGCCCATGATGCTGAGTGCCTGGATTCTGATTTAATTTTTTCCTAATCTTCAGGGGCAGGGTCCCCCCAGGAAGAAGTTTAAAAGTGTATCTCTGCTTCAGTTTAAGGGAAAAGAGTGCTACATATACCAAACAAATGAAAACACACACACAGTCAATCACATGACTAGAATAAGGATGGCTAATTGTTCATGAGGTGATATCAGTGAGCTTTGCACAGTGATATTCTCTGTAGCGATCTGTTATCAGGCAGTTGAACGAATGTTTATGTGCCCCACCCACCCAAATAGACAGTACTCTCTGAACATATTGTTATGAGAAGGACAAGGTTTATCCTCATGCTTAGTTAGCACAAGAATAAATCAAACTTTAGGACTGAAAGAGTAGTAGAGATCTTTAGGTTCAAATCCTTTCCTGAAAAACCCAGGACCAGTGAGGTTTATAGAATTATTCAGGTGACCTGACAATTTTTGACAGAGGACTGGTCAGATTTAGGTCTTTGAAAGCTATGGTGTTGTTCTTTATACTGGACTTCACTAGCCATTTTAATAGGAGTTCCCCATCATTCCTCTGGAATATAAATATATTTTCTACAACCGTAGTGTCCATACTTCAGTAGACTTAATAGTCATCTAAGATCTTTCCTAAAAATTCAGGTTCTATAGCCTCAGCTCTAGATGTTCTGATGCAGTAGGTAATGCCCACCTCTCAAAAAATTCTATTTTAAAAATCTATTTTTAATAAACCTATGGATGATTCTAATGCAGTTAGACCATGGAACCCACTCTGAGAAACACAGTTATACACAACATTGTAATCCTAACAGCTTGAAAAAAGTAAGATCTTTTTCCATTTTATGAAAGGCAGTTAAATAACTTCTCCTTGCTTTTACCTCATTACCTGAATAGACGTATTTTTTATCTGTTCAATGAAACTATAATTAGAAAGATTTCAAAGAACTTCTACTCCTATCTTGTCTGTTTCCTTCCAGATTCTATGCCATCTACTCATGCCTAGTTTTCTTCAAGACCATTTTCTGGTGCTGAAATGAGATTTAAATAAAAATACAATCAAATGTAGCTTCATAGTACTCAACTTTGTGATGAAGCAGCTATAGTACAAATACGTGGACATTCAGAGGGAAGAGTACTTCCAGCTCAGGGAGATATTGCAAAGCATGTGATAGACACACTGGGCTGAGAACAAGCCAGGAAGGGCAAAGGGGAAGTGGCATTTACTGGATGTGCTTAATGTATCAGGTATTTTGTTTACATGGTAGCAAAAGGGAAACAAAGATGGCAGCCACATTCCTCTGGGAAGAAAGAATAGATCTTTGTTTAGCTATCTTGTGTAACTGATAGACAATTTAGATGCTGTGAAAACAGTCCATGCTGTGCATGGTCAAGATAAGCCAGGAGTGAGCTGTCAAGAAAAACTGTGCACTGATTTTGAAATAGAAGAAAGAAAAAAAAAAAAAATCAGGGAAGGGAGTCCTTTCTGGCATACTCATCCAGGTTATCTCCTTCTTTTATTTTTCTTTGAGTTCTTTTAAAAACTCTGTCAGTTGCAGAATATTGATAGTAATGCAAATGATTCTTGTGCATAGACGTGAAAGTTGTGTTCATAGAAGAGACAATTTCTTACTGCCCTATGAATATTGACCAATTTTGCCATTACATACCTGTGATTCTTTTAGCTTTCCTTTGAACCCAACTGGAATATCTTACTTGACCTCTCATTAAATAATAAGTTAAATATTTGTCATATGTTAATTTCTAAATTTATTTATACAGCTGTGATTTCACCCTTTAAAACATAATAATCCTTAACAAAAACAAAGAAAGAAAATTGATCTGCATTAAGAGAGTAAGCTTTTTTTTTTTTTAGTTTCTCCAGGTGGACTGAAGAGAGAAAAATAAGAGGAGAACAGAACTGCAGGTACAAGGGTTAATGAATTGCGATAAGAGGGTAAAGCTTTATGTGATGGTACCAGTGAACTGTCCTGATGGCCGGTGGAACCTAGAGACATTTAGAATGGGAATGTTAACACTTTGGATTGGCTGTGTTTTTTTTTCCCTCCCCACTCATTCTCCCAAACATTCTCCCATACATTCTTCTGCTCACACTGCATGGTACTGATCAGTGCCATTCAGTAAGGAACAAGGGACAGGGAAGGCAGATGGAGAAGGCAGAGCTGAGGGTGGCAATGCAGTAGAACCAGAGGTCAAGGCCTCAAGAACCTGAGTAAGACAAGAGAATTCTCAAAAACCAGCAAGATATCTGGATGGATGCTGGACTAGCCAATGTATGATGGATGGGTGATCCAACTAATACTTATTCATGTTATTTTTCAAATTAATAAGCTTTATTTTTAAAGCAGTCTTAGGCTCCCAGGTAGTACTAGTGTGTAAAAGATCTGCCTGCCAATGCAGGAGACGCAAAGTCACAGGTTGAATCCCTAGGTTGGAAAGATCCCCTGGAGAAGGAAATTGCAGTGCACTCCAGTATTTCTGTCTGAGAAATCCCATGGACAGAATAACCTAGTGGGCTATAGTCCATGGGGCTGTAAAGAGTCAGACAAGACTGAGAAACTGAGCTGCTACCTAGGCTGGGAGCAAAATACAGCAGTGAATCAGAGCATCTCCCATACTCACCACACATACCCCCCAACACACACACAGCCTCCCCCACCATGACACCCTACCCCACACTGGTACATTTAATTACAATTCATGAACCTTCATTTCACATCAAAATCACCCAAAGTCCATGGTCTACACTGGGATTCATTCTTGGTGTTGTACACTCTAAGGCATAAAGACACATATCCACCACTGCAATATTTAGTGTCAGTTTTTATGGCACAAGTTAATATCAGTTGAATGCCCATTGTCTGACATCCAGGTACCACATTCCACATCTTCCTTTATGCAAACAGACAAGGAAAGTCTTATTAGCTCTATTTCGTATAAGAGGAAGCTGAAGCTCAGGGAAGTAAATTGTTCAAGCTGAGACACTAAGCAAGTAATGGAAGACGTCTCTGGTGGTGCAGTGGTTGGGAATCTGCCTGCAATTGCAGGGGATATGGGTTCAGTCCTTGCTCTGGGAAGATCCAACATGCCACGGGGCCACAAATACTCAGGCCAAGCACCCTAGAGCTTAAGAACCACAAGAGAAGCCACCACAATGAGAGGCCCAAGCACAACTAGAGAAAGCCCAAACACAGCAACAATGACCCAGTGCATCCAATAATAAAATTTAAAAAAAAAAAATTTTTTTAAGTGATGGAGGTGTATACATTGCTTGACTCCAACATCCTCACTCTTGACATTATTTTGTACCACTTCTTAGAGTATTTATACTTGTGGAAATAGTACCAGCTGGAATATTTTGTTTTGTTTTATTGGGGTATGAAGCAAATGAAGCTCCAACTACAATATTAGCAGCAAGAGGACCAGAGAAAACATATCCCAAGTAGATAAATCCTCAGTCAACAGAGCTAAACCAATAGTGACACCGAGGGAAAGCACATTGGCACACTTTAAGCACTTTTTAGAGCCTTTCAAGAAAAAGAAATGGGTTTATAATTGCAGTACTCAGGCTGTGAGCTCCTTAAATGCAATGGATTAAGTCCTCACACCTTTCAGGATGAATAATAATTTACCAGTAAAGAGAAACATATTAGACTTGTCATAGGCAGATTTTGTAATAATCAGAACGGCATTTGTAAGTGAATCAAGGTTCCACATTGTCAGTTTCAGCTTTTCTTGTTAAATTAACTTCTTCTCCGACAATACATCCTTCTGGGAGGAAATGAAGGCAAGGTGGGGGGAAAGATTTATTCAGATGAAGGAAATACGCTACTAAATTTATCTGGCTTTATTTGTTATGAGTTAGAAAAAAAAAAACAAAACTGAGATCAAAACACATCTGCACAAATTTGAGAATCCAAGCCCTTCTCTGAGCTCTTTATAAACTGCTGTCACTTCTCTCTGCCTCTCCAATGTCACCCTCTTCTGTTCCAGAAGTGTTCTCACTGTGTCCTTCTTCCTCCCCCTTGGAGTATTTGTTCAAATATCAGGTGCTACCTCCTCAAAGAAATCTTCCCTAACCACCTACCTTAACCCTGACCCTCACATTTTTCCCTCAGCCACCTCTTCTCACTTCTCTGACTCCTTCCTTATTCATTATTCAGTCAGTTCAGTTCAGTCACTCAGTTGTGTCCAACTCTTTGCGACCCCATGGACTGCAGCACGCCAGGCTTCCCTGTACATCACCAACTCCTGGAACCTACCCAAACCCATGTGCATGAGTCGGTCATGCCATCCAACCATCTCATCCTCTGTCGTCCCCTTCTCCTCCTCCCTTCAATCTTTCCCAGCATCGGGGTCTTTTCCAATGAGTCAGTTTTTTGCACCAGGTGGCCAAAGGATTGGAGTTTCAGCTTCAGCATCAGTCCTTCCAATGAATATTCAGGACTGATCTCCTTTAGGATGGACTTGTTGGATCTCCTTGCAGTCCAAGGGACTCTGCTGGGAGTCTTCCCCAACTCCACAGTTCAAAAGCATCAATTCTTTGGTGCTCAGCTTTCTTTATGGTCCAACTCTCACATTCATACATGACTACTGGAAAAACCATAGCTTTGATTATATGGACCTTTGTTGACAAAGTAATGTCTCTGCTTTTTAATATGCTGTCAGATTGGTCATAGCTTTTCTTGCAAGGAGCAAGCCTCTTTTAATTTCATGGCTGCAGTAATTTTGGATTTTTGATTCATCTGCAGTGATTTTGGAGCCCAGGAAAATAGTCTGTCACTGTTTCTCTATCTATTTTCCATAAAGTGATTTGCCACTAACTGAAATTATTTTCTATCTTGATACATCTGTGTATTGTCTATCCTCTGCTCACCCAGCACAGAAATATAAGTACTACAAGGGACATTTTCTGAATTGTTCACTGATATTTTTCCACCATCCAGCATAGTTTCTGGGTCACTGGTAATGCTCCATCAATATTTGTTGAGTCAACAAATGAGTAATATATGTAAGGAGATGGCTCGAGAAGGAAGGAGCCCATGCAGAATTGTCTCTGATCCTTCTGTTTCCTCCAATCTGGACTTAGAAGCCAATCTTGGGCCTCCATCACCACACTGGTCCCTAAAGCGACGTATCAAGTTGTGTTTCTGTCATGTCCTATTATACTGACTGAGGTTTGCCAAGACTATTTTTTTTTTACCCTTGAACAAACCCACAAGCTATTTTTACATTTGACTGGGCAAGTTTGCTTAGAAACCCCTAGCCGACAAAGAAAACACAACGGTGCCCTCCCGCGGTTTGTGAAATGGATGGGTTTACAAGCAAGGGAAATCTTCCATAATTACAAGTTTTGTAGTCTAGAATTCAGAATTACAAAATTGAATTCAAACCATCCAGACTTGTCCCTGCCATAGTCTATTGTATCTAAGCTATGTTTACATTTCCCACATTCCGAGATTCAGAGAATTTTCTCTCTGTCCCAAAACCTGTTTCCAGCCTTGCATGTGGTTCCCTAATTGGTCCTGTTCCAGCCCTGGGTGGTGGTGGTATAGTTTCGTGGGATATTGTTGCATGACCTTTGCAAATGCATCTTTAAAAGGGAAAGCTAGGATGAGATCCACCTTAACTCTTCCAATAGGTTTCTCTTGGCCAGTGTATCCATCATATTATCTTCCTTGAACCATTTCTTTCAGTGTCATGTCCAGCATGTACAAACAGGTGAGGGAGGCAGTGTTACCATGGAAAGCTCATGAACTTTACCATTACAACCCAGAAATTAAATCATGACTTCAGAACTTTCTTGGTATGTAGTCTTCGGACAATTAAATTTTCCAAGTTTAAGGAAATCAATCTGCAACATTGACATAATAACTATTATATTAATAACATAACAAATTGCATATAGTAGTAACTGAATAATTTTTTTATAACTTCTTTCCCCAAGTGCCTGAAGTTGTAAGTGTCCCTTTATGAAACCCACTCCTACCCTCAATATTGTTTCTGAGTGAGCATCTTGGCTTCTTCCCACATGTTCTCTCTTTGGTAGGTACCATTTTGCCTGAAGGTTTCCCAAGGGGCTCAGTGTTAAAGAATCCACTTGCCAATGCAGGAGCCGCTGGAGATGTGGGCTTGATCCCTGGGTCAGGAAGATCCCCTGGAGGAAGAAATGGCAGCCCACTCCAGTACTCTTGCCTGGAGAATCCCATGGACAGAGAAGCCTGGTGGGCTACAGTCCATGGGATCCCAGACTCGGAGACTACTGAAGTGACCAAGCATGCATGGACTCATCTTGCCTGAAGACAGTGGGTGTATATGGAGTTTCCTTGCCCTACCCCACCATTCTATTTACCTCCAATCCCAGTTTACCTACCATATTGTGCACAAATCATGCATAAATATTGCTACCTCTCAGTGACTTTCCTGAATAGAGATCATTAAAATTTCCTGTAGCTAATGAATGATCAAGATATATAAATCCCAAATCACCTCATTTTCTTTTCTCCTCAACACTTTATATGCATTCTGTCATTTAACTCTCACAACTCTAAGGTATAATTAATTATGCTATTATAGGAATTGAGAATTTCCATAGTTCAAATCATTTGACCAACTTGATCCATTAATAAATGGCCAAGCTCATCTCAAAGCAGGCTTATTTGACACAAAACCCTGAATTTGAAGCTCTCACTATATGACTCCTTTGATAACTTATCATTTAATTATTTCCATGAAAGAATAATCTATATTCTCAGGATACCTTAATAACACCAGGGGGAAAAGCGGGAGGATAAATTGGGAAATAGGTCTTGACATATGCACATTACTATATGTGAAATAATTAACTAAGGACCTACTGTATAGAATGGGAAACTCTATCAGTACTCTGTAATGACCTATATGGGAAAGGAATCTAAAAAAAAGAGTGGACATAGGTATCTGTATAACTGATTCATTTTGCTGTACACCTGAAAATAACACATTATAAATCAACTATACTCCAATAAATATTTAAAAAATAACATTCATTCAGAGCACAATATTTTTAAGCTTGGGTATTATTGGGTAAGCAGATTCGATCCCTAGGTCAGGAAGATCTCCCAGAGAAGGAATGAAACCATTCCAGTGTTCTTGCCTGAAAAATCCCATGAACAGAGGAGGGGCTACAGACCGTGGGGTCACAAAGAGCCCGACATGTCACATGGCATGAATTTTTTTGGATAGTCTCTTGCCTGATCCCAATTTCAGAAGCTAGGTTCTGGGAAAGCTATATCTCTAGGGTTTCTATAAACCAACAGAAAGATTTTCCTATTCCTAAACTTCGGAAACTAAAATCTACAAGTCAGATTTTCCTTGAATGGTGACTTTCACTACAAAATCATTCAGGTCCCTTTAAATCCCATCAGAAAATAATTATAATCATTATGCTGTTAGCATTATAGCACACTAGCTAAAATAATACTCTCAGTGTTTCTAAAATAATGTGATAATATGCCATACATGTGACATAAAAGATAATTAATTTTCAAAATGACAGCTGCAAAAATCTCTTCCTTTTAATTTTGGAGAGTAGAAACATATTTCTCAATTGTAATAATACAGTTTCTACTTATAAATTTCTTGAGAGGTTGTAGAAAGACCGACATCAAGATTTCAGAAAAAGCTTTCAAGAAACAGCATGAAACAATGTATTTAGCAAAGCTGCTCTTCAACTAAGAAGGAATGATAAAAGTCAGCAAAAAAGTTTACGGTATGAATACTGAACTACGGAAATACCTATACCATCATATTCCAATGTTTGATTCTAGTCTGAATACTAAAATTTGCACAATGTTTATAGAATATGAATTATTGATTTTCTCCTCCTTGGTCTGAAGGCTTATAATAGTCAAAGACTGTCCATTTTCCACATCAAAGTTTGTGGGAATCAACTTTTTTAAGTTAGATGTTTGTATAATCTCATAGGGAAGTGATTGTCTCTGTTCATGCCTCACATTTCCTGTAGATAAAATGAAGATAATCTTACAAATCACTCAAAAGCATAAATGCTCCCACCTATGTAACAAGACTATATCTCTCTCTTTAGTTCCTAAACAAGTTTTCTGTTTTCCATTTGTTTCTAAAACCTTATTGTCTAAAGCTAAACTATTCATTAAAACCATTTCTTTGCTGAATTTTCTGCCTTATTTAATAACACCTTTATATCCTAATCACATGTGAAAATTTGGGAGTGATCCTCAACAGCTTTCTCTTCTTTACCCCTTGCATGTAGGTTCTCAACAAACCTGTATAACTCTATTCTCTGTAACACCTCTGTTCTTGACTGTATTCTTGGGTTTTTTTATTGTTTGTTTGTTTGCTTTGTGTCACCTTTCAGTTCAGTTCAGTTCAGTTCAGTCACTTAGCCATGTCTGACTCTTTGTGACCCCATGAATCGCAGCACACCAGGCCTCCCCATCCATCACCAACTCCTGGAGTTTACCCAGACTCACATCTATCGAGTCGGTGATTCCCCGGTCATGTCTTCTGTCTCCTCTTGTTTATAGAAAAGCTGTAGTCTCCCAGGACTCCCCTGAGTCACAAGAATAAATGATTGAAAGCATGTGAACATGTAATGACAAAAATAGAGCTGGGCCAGGAGAACTAGTAAGGATTTAGACATGATATCAGTTATACGGCAGTCACCGAATCTTTAGTTCCTTCCTGAAGCACCTATGTAATAGTATCTGAAATTTCCTGAGTTGTTTCACAGATGTTTAAGCTCCCACCAAGTGGAAGAAGGTAACTACTTTATGACTACGAATAATTATATTGCCACCAGCCCTACTGGAGCTTAAAGACAGATAATGGTAACTCCCGTGACACTGCCCTGTAACCTCGCCATCGGCCCATCAGAGAATTGCGTATGAGCTTATCATACACCCTGCAACCCCACTCCCTCACCTTGCCCTTGAAAATGCTTCCCTCAAAGACATGGAGGAGTTTGGGTCTTTTTAGCATAAGCCACTCTTTCTCTCTGCATGGCCCTTGCAGTAAGCCTTGCCCTGCCCCAAATGCTGACATTCATTTCCCTCCTTTAAAATTGCAAAGCCTTCATGACTGCTTCTAGAATAAAACGCCAAATTCCTATCCTGAATTTTAAAATACCTAATTGCATATTATCATTCTAGTCTTGTTCCTCTCTCCGTAATGCTGTGTGCCCTATACTCTTATCAGTTTCAAAATGCACCCTTAACTTGTGTGTCTTGATATTTTCAGTCCTGGTGCTTCCTCAGTTCTCAAGTCTTTATTAAAATCCTTTCCATCCATTAAGACTCAATTCAGTTGCCACTATGCCTTCGGAATATCTAACCCCATGTCAGAAAAAATTGCCTCTTCATTTGGATGCCTTTAGTTTATTTGTACATTTACTTAGAGTTTATTTCATCTCCTTCCATTCTATCTCAAAAGGCAACATAAGGGCTTTTAAGAGACAGCATGCTAACAACATTAGAAAGACCTGGGTTGCAATTGCCACTTCACCCCTTGCTAGCTGTGTGACCTTGAGCAACATACTTAGTTGAAGTTGCCTCAGTCTCTTATCATCTCTAAACTGTAGCCAATAGTAGATATTCCACATAATTATTATGAGGAAGAGAGAAATCTATATACCTATAAATATCAGCCATAAATGTCTGCTGTAATTCTCAGGCGGCCCTAGTGGTAAAGAGTCCACCTGCCACTCTAGGGGAGGCAAGAGACACAGGTTTGATCCCTGGAAGGAGAAGATCCCCTGAAGTGGAAAATGACAATCTGCTCCAGTATTCTTGCCTGGAGAATCCATGGAAATAGGAGCCTGGTGGGCTACAGTCTATGGGGCCGCAGAGAGTCGAACACGACTGAGCAACTAAGCAGCAGTGGCATGATTTAAAGAAGAGGCATCAGAAAGAAATATTTTCTCTAATAACTTTTACTAAATCAACTCGTCTGATATTGTCCTTCTGGAGAAATAAACATAGCAGTTTAAAAAAATCTGAGACAATAACCCACCAACAACAAAATTATATGAATTTTGTAGGTGAGTTTTTTATCCTTCCTCCACCCAGAAGGACACAGGAAATACACCCTCTAGGATGCAGTATACCTTCTAGTAGAGACTGGTACAGTCGTCACACTAGTTGTTTATACTTCTGCTTGCTCTTCCCTACTCCTGCTCTCTCGATTCTAAACTCCTGGAAGATGAGAACCTCACCCTACTCAATCCTGGATAAGCTCAGTGCCTAAATGAAGCACTGAAGTTCATAACATTGAATTGAGTTGAATGCAATTTAATTGAATTGAAGCTAATCAAATCTATGCTAACTAAATGTGTCCATCAAAAAGAGAAAAATATGCTATCTGGAATTCATTTGGAACCCTCTGTTCTGTCTCCTTGACCCCCTCAGTTCAGTTCAGTCGCTCAGTCATGTCCGACTCTTTACAACCCCATGGATTGCAGTACACCAGGCTTCCCTGTCCATCACAAACTCCTGGAGCTTACTCAAACTCATGTCCATCAAGTCGGTAATGCCATCCAACTATCTCATCCTCTGTCATCCCCTTCTCCTGAATCCCTGCTCTCTGTTTATAACTAAACCAGGAGTGTCTCCCAGCCTCCCTTTTCCTTTGCTTCCACTGGTTTCCTTTGCTTCTGCTGTATCATATCCTTCCTGGGAAGAGTTGCTTTCCCTAAGGACTTCACTTGGGTGTACGCTCCCCTTTCATGATGGGTGTGTTATTTGTACGATCTGTAGGGTTTTCCGTTAGCAGAGATGTGTGTGCTAGGAAGTGGGCATGTTTATTATTCATATTTGTCATCGTGCTGGAACTGAGATTGTTTTGAATTGCAATCGTTTTTCTCATTTGGGCTCTTCTGTGCCGCCTCAATTTGTCTTCTGTTTGTTTGCTCATCTCCCTTCAGAAAGAGCCTGACTGCAGTTATAATTGTTTGCATTCGTAACAGATTATTTGGGCCTTCAGATGTCTATGTAACTTCACAAGAAAGGAAAAATATGCACCAATGCCTCCCAGCCAGTGAACTTTCAGTGATTTTCCGCGGCTCCCATCACTAGATAACACCAGGCACTTCCCCAAATGAGTTCACAGCATGTTTGCTGACCTATGAAACCATCTCCTGAAAGCAATCGTTGAACTCATCCGTCTGTTCTGTCAGTGTTCATGCCTCTGCTTCCCCCAGTGAAATTAAGAAGATTGAAACCAAGGGTAATTGTAATCCTATTATCAATAACAGCTCTTTCATAACCTATAATAGTCAACGTATTTTCTCTAACAGCTTGAAAGTTGGTGGTGAATAGCAGGATTTTAAAAATCGTTTCTCTTAAAGCCATGTCTAAGACTCACCTGAGAAGCCTAATAACCACACAAAATGCTGATCTCCGGCCCCCGGGAATTCTGATTCCTGGCCCGTTCTAGAATGGAGCCAGAACTCTGCATTCTAATAGATTCTCCAGCCGATCCTGGGGTCTGCATACACTATACTGAGTAACACTGGTTAGAAGTGTGATAATTATCCACCAGATGTCAAAACAAGCGTAACATTTAGGAAAAAAATCATCTGAATGGGGGTAAGACAATGGGTAAAATGACTGGGTTTTCAGCCAGTTGTTCATTAGATTATGAAAACTAGTCAGACTCTGAAGGGAAGATTGTGTACATGAGTGTCAGAGACAAATCTTCATTTCTGCATTTTGATGCTTCAACCACAACCAGTATTAAACAACTACTCCAGTGTGAGTATCTATTTCTGTGTAACAAACCCAATCCTTAGTATTAACATAGCAGTGATTATTTCACAGGTTCTGTGGGTCAGGAATTCAGGAAAATTGGGGTGACAAACGTTTCTAGTTGGCCTAGGACTCGGGGAATTCCTAGGACATGGGGTTTTCGGTACTAAAACCAGAAAAGTTCTTGGCTGACCAGGATGAGTTGACCACCTTGGGTTTGCTGGGTGGATGTAGATAGATGTCAGTAGGGTCTAGTGTCATTTGATGGCTTCACCATGGCTAAAGGATCTATTAAGTCTGCGAAAAGGGTACACTAACGTGACATGGGCCAGATACCTTTGTTCCTTGCTACTTCTTGGCAGGAGCCTTCAATTCCTCACTTACGCGGTCCTCTCCTCAACATGGAGCTAACGTCACCCAGACACAGCAGTGCAAGAAAGTGATCAGGAAGGAAGCTGCCTGCCTTTTTACAACCTTGCCTCCGAAGTTGCACATCATTACTTCTGCTTTATTCTGTTAGAGGACAGCCACTCAGTCCAGCCTACAAAAGAGGAAAATTAGGCTACACCTCTTGAAGGAAAGCATGTCAAAAGATCTGTGGATATATTTTTAGTGACCATCACTCCCAATGTTTTCTTCAGATTCAAACCTTCCTAGAGAATGACTTAGTAGCTACTCCTGCCTTCTGAATCTGAAAGAACTTCATGTTAGAATAAAACAGTCTCCTCACTTTGCTTTTGGTAGCTGAACTATAGCTGACCTTTCTGGCATTCGGAATTATGTTCTTGTTGCTTTAATAAAAAAGAATAAACTTTAATGCCATTTTACTCAATGAAAGCTCATATTTCTAAGGTAAATGCCAGTAGGTTTCCTTCATAACTGAGGTTTGGGGGAAACTTGGCAAGTTCATAATTAACGAGATCAATGCATTCAATCAAACCAGAAAATGGTTGTCTCAAAACTACTGCAACTTGTTCTGTTTTTATTTTATTTTTTATCAAATTAGTTAGTAGCTAAGTAGAGACTGGAAACCAGACTTTAACAAATTAGCTATGTGGTGACTTTCCTGCAGTCCACTGCAGGGGACACGGGTTTAATCCCTGGGCAGGGAACCAAGATCCTGCGTGCCATGTGACATAGCCACAAAAAGAAAAAAAAAAAAAAAAAAAAAATAGCTATGTCACTGTAGGCAAGCGCTCTCTAGCTAGTTTACATACCTGTAAGATAAAGAAATTTATCAAAACGTTTTTTATGATCGTTTCTATTTGTATTATCAGATTATCTGAATCACTAGGAAATTTGCTGGACTTTAAGATGGGATGGCCTGAGCTTTTTTCCCTTTCTCTTGAACTTGGAAGAGGGGAGTATTTATTGGTGTACTGGTCTATTCCATTGGGAAGATGGTATAATACTCCAGTCATTCCTCTGGGAGATGCATCATCAAAATATGTGCCTCTAAAGACACAACCAATATTCAAATAACCAGATCATTTTTTAAGAAAAAAGTGCCTAAGAAGTGTGACACAGCCACACATGCTGGAAATCTTCCTGTCTATCCAAATCCTGAAGTTTGCAGAAAAGCATGCAGTATGCCATCTCTTTGTCTATTACTCATTTTCCGCTGCACACGTTGCACATATCCACCTGATATGCCACACACATCAGCTCAACTCCATAATCAACTTCCCTCTCCGTGTTCTAAGAGAATCATAATCTTTACCTAACTGAATATTAACAGCCTCAAACATTACATACATTTCTTCTTCCATTTCTATTTTCCTTCTCTTTTGTGTTTATAAAATGTAACTGATCTAACACAGTTAATACTGATAGTATTAACTATCAGCTGGGTTTCTTTTTTCCTTTAAATGATTCCTCTAAAAATGCAATGACTTGTTTTCTCTGATATAAAAGTAATTTTAATACATAGAGATGTCAATAAATAGTTCAAAAGAGTATCCTAAAATTATAAAATAAAAATTCTGATATGTATAATAGGAAATCATTACATTTTAACAACTCCATTTCAAAAGTGTTTTCTCACATCTTGCTTTATTTAAATCCTTACGACAAATCTGAAACTGATGAGTCAAGTATATTTATCCCCATTTTACAAATGAAGAAATGGAGGCTCAGAGAACTTCTGATGTCACAATATTTACAGTTAAGAAAATAGACACATACTTGAATATGCAACCCTTCTCTATCTTCAGTTCCTTTCTAAAATGCTATGCACACCTATAGCATTTATATCTTATGCACAGTATTTGATAAAAACATAAATTCTTTCACCATGGATAAAGAACGACCAACTTTGAGGAGCTATTACTAGGCAGAGTAACATGAGTCAACAGTTCATGCTAGAACATGACATATTCTTTTTTTTTTTTTACAATACCGTATTGGCTTTGCCATACATTGACATGAATCCACCATGGGTGTATATTAGCTCCCAATCCCGAATCCCCCTCCCACCTCCCACCCCACATCATCTCTCTGGCTCATCCCTGTGCACCAGCTCCAAGCATCCTGTATCCTGTATCGAACATAGGCTTGTGCTTCGTTCTTACATGTTAGTTTACATGTTTCAATGCCATTCTCCCAAATCATCCTACCCTCTTCCTCTCCCATAGAGTCCAAAAGTCCTTTCATAGAACATGACATATTCTTTCATGCAATATACAAAAAGGAAGTTCAGAGCAGTCTACTGTAAGAACCGTTTCAGTTGTGAAATATCCTTGGACTCTTAATTCCTCCTTACTGTGTGACATCCTTAGCCCTGAACAGTGGTCTAATTGTTCTGACTTAATCCAGAATCACTCAACATGTTAATATCAGTTATCTTCAACATACAGCACACGTACAGATGTCTTATGACCCAGGTCCGTCATGATGACATTTACTTACACAAATTCAAATAGGCAAGATCAGGTGAAAATAGCCTTTTTAGAAATAAACATGTTTAGAACATATGGTTCTAAACACAAACCAACCATTTCATCTAATACAAAAAAAAGTCAAAGAAACAAACCATTCTTTCAATGCTCGAGGGCAAAACTGGCTGTGAACTAGATTTACTAGGACAATGCAATCTGCATAAGCTCAGAGAGTGTGTTCTTCATGGGGAGCCAGGGGGATTCTTCTAGAGTAATTGTGACTACATGCAGACGTAAGCCATGACTTTGGAGCCTACCTACAGAGGAAGGAACAGTTGATGGGAGAAGGGGATGGGCAGAAAGTAGTCAAGGAAAGAGTCTATCCTCCTAATAACTAAGCTTGACTCAAAGAAACAAATCTAACTTAGCCTTGTAAATAGCACAGAAGGAACCCAGGTATCCCAAATGGATAATGCATCCATCATCCCAGTTAGATGGATTCTCATAAAGATTTGACCCTGGTTGATCAACACACATGCATTTGAATTTGTCTTTTGACATCAAAGCAAATATAGAACTACAGTGAGCTAGCTTTCTCTTTGTTGACTCTGTGTGTGTGTGTGTGTGTGTGTGTGTGTGTGTGTGTGTTTTCAGTAGCTCAGTCATGTCTGACTCTTTTGTAACCCTACAGACTGTAGCCCACCAGGCTCCGCTGTCCGTGGGATTTTCCAAGCAAGAATCCTGGAGTGGGTTGCCATTTCCTCCCCCAGGGGATCTTCCCAACCCCATGATCAAACCCACTCTCTCTCTAGCACTGAGATACCTGGGAAGCCCCTTTATTGGCTACAGTATAAGAAAGAAGTATATATTTAGTGACACAGGAGGGCTCCAAAAAACTGCAAAGATCAAGGAGTCATGTTTCCAAAGAGTTTCCCATAAGATATCTTGTAAGTTCTCCTCTTCCCTGCCCCTCCCCATCCTGTTCCCTTTTGCTTGCTTGAAAAGACAATCATTGCATTAAGTGATTAAGTGCTTCTTTTCTTCTGACTCATAGTTCATAAGACCGTGGCATGAATTTCAATTAGCTTTTCTTCCTGTGCTAAAGGGAAAAAGGAAAAATCAGACCTTAGAGAACAGGGTTGTTGGGAAGACTTTTCTGTGTTTACATGCAATTTTTTTTTTCCCTTGGGAGCAAAACTTCAGTAAGATGATGAAAGGGCCAAAGATTCAAATGTTCCTAAATGAGCCGTTTCTGTATGAATACCCTGTTTGACATCGTCTGTCAATCTGGATAAACATGCTACCTGGAAAGATTACTTATAGTTAGAAATCATAGTTCCAAGATCCAGCTACAAGCTGTGAAACTTGAGGCAAATTGCAAAGACTTTCTAAAGCCCTGTGCCCTCATCTATAAAATGGGGAAATATTAATACCTGCTTTATACAAGCTAGCAGAATTAAATGAATTGTATATATGAAACTGTTTTATAAACTCTAAAATACTATGTATGAAAGATAATACTCCACAGTGGTAAAGACTGGGAATTCCAGATCTGGGTTGCCTGGGTTAGAAATGTCACTCCCCGGCTTCTTAGCTGGGTGATCTAGGAATCCTTAACCTCTTGGTGCCTCAATTTCCCTTCTGTAAAATGCAGATGTCATGACCCTGTGACATTCACTCAATATTTAGACTGGTGCCTGATACCCTGCAAGCACTACTTAAACGACAGCTACTATTACCACGTAACTCTTATAAAATCCAGATTCAAAATGAATCTTTAAGGAAGAGAAGACACAGCAAAAGGGAAGCTAAGGCCCTGCTTGCTGCAGGCAGGAGTGATCCCAAATGGGTGGCTAGATCCCTGGGGCACCAACATAAGGCACGGTTCCCTTCAGCAGTGGCCAAGGTACAAGCTGTGTGGAGGGGCTGTGTTCTGTTGCTTCCTCAACAATCGACTCTAATGCAGAAGGAGAGTGTCATTAATAATCATTAGCGTGAGGCTTACAGGTGCTACAGCAGATGTTGCCTGGCAGGAAAATTGGCAGCATCTGAGAACACAAACCGGGAGGTAATTTGCATCGTGGGACATACTCGGAAGATGTCCAGCCTAATTCAAAATGTATTCACTCTCCCAGCCTTTGCTGTGATGATAACTTCACTTTCTCTGACTCTCCCAGGAGTTAGATGTCCCTCCAATGTGCTCAAAATATCCCACCAACTTACATCCATCAAAACTTCTGTCCCACTGTATTATGTTTGTCTATTTACATGTATTCCTTTCTTAGTAGACTGTCACTTTTTTAAACACAGGATGCATGTTTTGCTCTTCTCTCTATCTCTAGCACCCAGCACATGATGGCTCAGTTACTGTTGAATGAATGAGTGAGTAAACAAATGAATGGACCAACAGATGGATGCAAGGCTGGGTGGATGGGTAGATAGATGGGTGAGTAGGTAAAAAGAGTAGTCTACAAGTTTAGTATTTTAGTCAACTTTCACCTCAGGACCAACACTCTCAAAAATAACCTTGGGTACCACTTACTTTCTCAAGAATATCAAATTACCTTTGGAAAACATTTAATTATTTTGCAGTATGTTTGCACACCCATAACCCAATTTAAACCTCAAAATGATATTTTATGAAATAGAGAGACAATATGATTTAGCCATTCCAAAAAAATGAGATAAACAAAGGACAAATGACTTTCCAAACACCAAGCAGTAAGTACATGGCAGAGCTGAACTGTGACCCAAGTCTCCTGATGACCACCATGTGGGCTTCCCGCCACTGCAACACATCCCTCCCCAGGAATTCCTTCCCCGCTACGGAGAAGCGGCTCTCACTCGGGATGGGGTTCTGTTCTCTGTGACCACCACCCAGGAAGTCAAGCTGAACAGACTTCTGTATATTTACAGCATAAACAGACACTTTAAGCTCTCCTGCCTGTTTGTTCTGTTAGTGGCATTTTGGTTCCCCTAGAGCAGGGGACTAGAGACCAAAGCAGGGTCCCACATTGCACTGAGCTCCTCGATGGTTCCTTGGAGGGGAGGGTAACGAGGCGTTCCATACTGTCTGGAGTCCAGGCCCTGGTAAAGATCAGAGGTGACTGTAAGAAGAAAGTGGCATGTGATGCCCATCTGCTCATCTAATATAGACAGAGAATTTGCTCTTGTGCTCAACAGCAAGTTAAGCATGGCACACTTCATGGAGGGAGACATCAGGACACAGAGCAGGAGCAGATGCACATCAGTTGAATCCCAAATTTGGCACAGCGGGAATGAGAGGATTTCCTGAGGGTCAAATGGAAAAACTAAAAGGACAGGCTGGTTTAAGTCATGTAGCTGGTACATTTTTCAGGGGTAAAAGGGCCAGGCAACCAGTATTCATTTGGCAGCTTGTCAAAAAGTTAAATGTAGATTTACCATATGATCCATCAATTCCATTTCACAGCATATACCCCCCAAAAGTGAAAACAGAGACTCAGGCAGATCCTTGTATACAAATGTTCATTATAGAATCATTCTCAGAAATCAAAGGTGAAGGCAACTCAAGTATCCACCAAGAGATGAATGGATTAAGAAAATATGGTATATACATAACAAAGTAAAATTATTCATCCATAAAAAGGAATGGCATTTTGATACATGCTACCGCATGAATGAATCTTTTAAACATTGTGCTAAGTGAAATAAGCTGGTCACAAAGGGACAAATGCTTTATGATTCTACTTACATGACATACCCAGAATAAGCAAATTAATAGAAACATAAAATACAGCAGAAGTGCTGAGGAGAGTTATTGTTGAAGGAATATAGAGTTTCTATATGGAATGTTTTGAAAATAGTGATAATGGTTATGAATATAATTAATGCCATCGAAAAAAAATGAAGTTGCTCAGTCGTGTCTGATTCTTTGTGACCCCATGGACTGTAGCCTGCCAGGCTCCTCCATCCATGGGATTCTCCAGGCCAAAATACTGGTGTGGGTTGCCATTTCTTTCTCCAGGGGATCTTCCAGACCCAGGGATTGAACCCAGGTCTCCCGCACTGTGGGTGGATTCTTTACCATCTGACCCACCAGGGGAACTGTACACTTAAAAATTGTTAAAATGGTGTATTTGGAATTATTTTATTGTTTTTTTTTGTTTGTGTGTTTGTTTCAGCTCTTTTTTTAAATTTTTAAATTTTCTAAATTTATTTATCTTAATTGGAGGTTAATTACTTTACAATATTGTATTGGTTTTGCCATATGTCAACATGAATCTGCCACAGGAATACACATGTTCCCCATCGTGAACCCCCCTCCCTCTTGCCTCCCCGTACCATCCCTCTGGGTCGTCTCAGTGCACCAGCCCCAAGCATCCAGTATCATGCATCAAACCTGGACTGGCGATTCGTTTCATATATGATATTATACATGTTTCAATGCCATTCTCCCAAATCATCCCACCCTCGCCCTCTCCCACAGAGTCCAAAAGACTGTTACATACATCTGTGTCTCTTTTGCTGTCTCACATACAGGGTTATCATTACTGTATATATAAAACCCAAAATGAAAGAACTACCAGACTCACTGGCATATATAGAATGGATTAACAAGTTTGTACTATTAATTTATATAGCACAGGGAACCATATTTAATATCCTGTGATAAAGCATAAGGGAAAAGAATACGAAAATGAATGTATAGACATGTAAAACTGAGTCACCGCTGTACAGCAGTAATTAGCACAACACTGTAAATCAACTATACTTCAACATAAAAAGCAAATTAAAAAGAAAAGATCCCACTTTCTCGGCTATAACTAGGATGAAACCTCAGCATAATCCAGCCAGAAGTATATCATCCAGCTAATAAAAAGACTATAGTGCAAAGGAGTTACAGAATTACCCAGCGTGGATCAACAAGAATCACTGGAATACCCATAGGCCTGGATTTTGAGGCTGTTTGATCAGAAAAGCTGAAATATATGACTGAATAATGAAAGTTGATCGATGTCCAGGCATCCTCTTGAGATAAGAGATTTCACACCCTATCAAGGATGCCTGGAGAAAGCAATGTGTGTGCTGAGAAAAACTGAAACCACTGTGTTGCTATGATAGAGACTAGAGAAAGAAATTAAAAGATTCAGGGAAGTGGGCATGCTGGAGAGGACATGCCATATATGGTGAAAATGCTGACTTTGTTTCCTGGAAAAGCCAGAGGGCACATCATCACCAAACCCATCAGGAGCAAGTTGGTGAGAAGATATGAGCATCACCACGTTCAGTATGGCTCTCCTCTGTGGACCAGAGACGGAGGTGGAAAATGTTGTCATGGAATATTTCTCTGGAAGCAATAGAAACCAGGTGGCAGCATTTAACTGCCAGGAGACAAGGGGTTGCAATTATTGCAACAGGCTGCCAGGTCAGAGAAGCAGTTAAAGGTCTTGATCTTAGAGAGCTGTGAAGATGTTTAATAAGGCATCCTATGGCCAAACGGAGGGGTGGGGGAACCAACAAGGATACAGCTTGGTACATATGATCAGAAGTAAGTAAAAATGGATGAGTAGATACATAAATAAAAGTCACCATCTGTGCCCAGATCAAATGCTTAAGCAGTTTTCAAAATTAAAATATATTGCCCAATATCCTGTCAACACCATGGCAGTATATACTCTAATGATTCTCCCAATCCTTTCTCAGGGCTTCCCTGGTGGCTCAGATAGTAAAGAATCTGCCTGCAATGCCAGAGACCTGGGTTCAGTCCCACAGTCTGGAAGATCCCCTGGAGAAGGGAAGAGCTACCCACTCCAGTATTCTTGCCTGGAGAATCCCATGGATGGAGGAGCCTGGCGAGCTGGGCTAGAGCCCAGGGGGGTCACAAAGAGTCAGACACTACTGAGTGACTAAAAAAAAGGAAAGAAAGAAATCCTTTCTCAAAGAGACCTATTGCTATTTAATTGGATTGGGGTCAATCTCACTTCGGGTGCTTGACCTTTGAGGTAAGAGCCATTGACAGTGGAAGGTCAAGTATGAATCTCTGAAACTGACTGTCCCTTTTCCGCCTTAGATAGCAAATTATAAACAATATTGCATTCTGGGTGAAATTCAGAGATTAGTTACACCTTTATGAGCTTCCCTGATGGCTCAGACGGTAAAAGCGTCTGCTTACAATGCGGGAGACCCTGGGCCGGGAAGATTCCCCTGGAGAAGGAAATGGCAACCCACTCCAGTATTCTTGCCTGGAAAATTCCATGAACAGAGGAGCCTTATAGGCTACAGTCCATGGGGTTGCAAAGAGTCGGACACAACTGAACGACTTCACTTTCACAAAAAATGGAAACAGTGACAGACTTTTTATATATCTGAAAGATGCAGAAATGCCAGCCTTATATCTTCATTGAGTTCACCAGTCAGCCCACGTGGCAACCGGATGCTTGCTGGGGAACGCTGCACACAGGAGGTTATGTCCTTAATAGAGCAGACTTACAAGGAGTCAAATAAACGCACGCAGCCATTGATTCGGTGAAGGGATTCTTTCTATCCTTATCAGGGAAGAGGAGTAAAATCAGTTCACATAGAATCACATGGAACTGAGAAGATTATACGTTTATAGTTTTGTTCCCAGCTCTGCAACTCTTCCCCTGGCCTCACAATCTGTTATTCTGTCCAATAGCCCATATATTGTCACATTGAGCCATTACATTGATGGTGTGATACTAATCCAGCAAACTGATCAAGAGCAGCTGGGACAGAGGAGGGTTTAAGACAAATAATCCACAAGTCCCATGGACCTGTCACTTCCATTAAGTTTTTAGAGGCCTGGTGTCAGGAGCATGCTGAGACAGCTGTCTAAGGGGAAATAAATTGCCACAGTTTATATCCCATACCGTGTAGAACAACGCACACCACCTAGTAAGCCTCTTCTGAGTTTGAGAGGCAACATATCCCACACCTGGGCTTCCCCAAGTGTCTCATGATAAAGAATCTGCCTGTGACGCAGGAGACTTGGGTTTGATCTGGCAACCCTCTCCAGTGTTCTTGCCTGGAAAGTCCCATGGACAGATGAGCCTGGCAGACTATGGTCCATGGGGTCGCAAGAATCGGACATGACTGAGCAACTAAAACAACAACAACAATTATTCCACACCTACAAATCCAGCCCACACACCTGGTGATGGGGAAGAATAACTGGGAGTGGAGCAGGACGTAGGAAGCGCCCCACGCCAGGTCAGCCAGCAGTGCAACTAGCCCCGTGCCTTGGGGAACACGTGCTGGCAACACCATGGTGTCTGAGGTGTCAGTGACGGCAAAAGATGCGTGTTAACCACAAGCTCAGAAGGAGAATCAAAATACAGAATCTGTGGTCCTGGTATTCCTTGATTCCTCCAGTGGAGAATTATAAGCCTTTGGGGAAACAAACAACAACAAAAAGCTAAAAAACAAGAAAAAAAAAAAAAAAAAGAAAACAGCTGTAACTTGCTCCTGGACTCTGATGGAGAGAAAATAGTTAACCAGGAAATACCGAGTAAATGTGCAAACAGAACTGCCCATCATAAGCTGGGTCTCTGACCTCCAAAGCAATGATGTCAAGCTAATCCAAAGGCCATGCAAAGGGATTGAGCACTAGTGGGAACAGAGAGCACAGTCAAGCTGGCATCAGCTCACATGATATTCATCACATTTAGACCATCATGACTCTCAGCTCACAAAGAGACTGTGTTGGGAAGTCCCATAAGACAAGCTGAAGAAGAAAGGAAAAACTCAAGCCTGGTTTATGGATGGATGTACATGGTCAGGGAGTGCAGGCCAAAAACGGACAAGAGCTGCTCCACAGTCTCACTCAAAGATAGCCTTGAAAGACAGTGGAGGACTTCCCTGGCTCTCCAGCGGTTAAGACTCCACCCTTTCAAGGCAGGGGGCTCAGGTTCAATCCCTAGTCATGGAACTAAGACCCCACATGCCACACATCTTGGCCAAAATAAAATAAACAAATGTGTGTTCAGTCCTGTCTGACTCTCTGTGACCCCATGGACTGTAGCCTGCCAGACTCCTCTGTCAATGGGATTATCCAGGGAAGAATACTGGAGTGGGTTGCCATTTCCTCCTGCACGAAATCCTCCTGATCCAGGGATCAAACCCATGTCTCCTGCATTGGCAGGCAGATTCTTTAACCACTCCACCACCTAGGAATCCAAGTAAATAAATAGTTAAAAACAGGCAGTAGAGAGAAAATATCTTCCCAATGGATGGTTTGAGTAGTACACTAATCATCTACTTTGAATGAAAGGAAAAGAAGCCTGAGGTTAATTCATCTGTCTCTTATCTATCTCTCTCTCTATGTCTATTTTGGTCAGATTCCATTATTTCCCAGATAACTTCAGCTATTAAAAGACTATCCATTTTGAACGTGACTCTCATATCACATTCAAAGACTTCCTTGTTCTCATTATATGTCAGGCTTATAAGCAGGGAGACAGGAAGTGGGGAAGCAGAACAGAGCGTTACTATGTCAAGATGGCTGGCTGCTTCTGGATGGTTCAATACATGATAAAAACTAAGGTCATGGGCTCACCCCAGCACTTCCTTCATAGTAAAACGGGTCCTTTGGTTAAGTGCTACCTTGTGTGTGATCTATGACTCTGTGATTCCATTGGCCTCTGGATGGTGGTGATATATATATATATAGTGAAAAGTGAACATTGCTTAGTCATGTCGAATCTTTGACCCCAATGGATTGTACAGTCCATGGAATTCTCCAGGCCAGAATACTAGAGTGGGTGTCCGTTCCCTTCTCCAGGGGATCTTCCCAACCCAGGGATAGAACCCAGGTCTCCTACATTACAGGCGGATTCTTTACCAGCTGAGCCACCAGGGAAGCCTTATTATGAGCAACAGCAAATGTCTTGGGTGCTGATCAGAGCCAAAAAATGTCAACACTCAGTGAGATAAGGAGCTCTGAGTAGAAGTATACGGATGGCAGCACAGGCACAAGTGTAACATTACCCTTTAACATCCATCAGAAAGCATCCTCCACGTTAGAGGCAGCAAATTACTGATGAGATACAATGAATCAGCCAGTTGATATGAGCCAGCCTTTGTCAGCTGCCATCCCAAGTGATGGAAAACAGTCTCCTGAACAAAGTGTTAGGGGCAGAGCCATGCATGGAACCAACAGTAGGGATTCTCACTTACCAAGGCTGATCTAGCCACCACCACCTCTGAAGGTCTAACTTGTAAGCAACAGAGACCCAAACTGGGATTGCTACTATCCCTTGAGATCAACTGACCACATGATGGCAAGCTGGCTACAAGGAGTCCTTTGAATGTTGAAGAATCCATGATACATTCTCACAAAAATAGATACCTATTCTGAATACAGGTTTGTCTTTCCTGCTGACAGAAGCTCAGCCAGCACCACCACTAGAACCACAGTCATAGAATCACACACAAGGTAGCGCTTAACCAAAGGACCTACTTCAGGATGAAGGAGGTCCTGGGCTGTGCCCGTGACCACAGGATTCCTTGGTTGAGTGTCCCTTGGACAGCAAGGAGATCAAACCAGTCAATCATTAAGGAAATCAACCCTGAATATTCATTGGAAGGACTGATGATGAAGTTGAATCTCCAATACTTGGCCACCTCTGCTGCTGCTGCTGTTGCTGCTGTTCCTAAGTCGCTTCAATCGTGTCCGACTTTGTGCGACCCCATAGACAGCAGCCCACCAGTCTCCTCCATCCCTGGGATTCTCCAGGCAAGAACACTGGAGTGGGTTGCCATTTCCTTCTCCAGTGCATGAAAGTGGAAAGTGGAAAGTGAAAAGTGAAAGTGAAGTCATTCAGTCATGTCCAACTCTTTGCGACCCCATGGACTGCACCCTACCAGGCTCCTCCGTTCATGGGATTTTCCAGGCAAGAGCACTGGAGTGGGTTGCCAGTACCTTCTCTGACCTGATGCAGAGAACCAACTCATTGGAAAAGACCCTCATTCTGGGAAAGATTGAAGGAAGGAGGAGAAGAGGGCAACAGAGGATGAAATGGTTGGATGGCATCACCGACTCAACAGACATGAGTGTGAGCAAATTCCAGGAGATAATGAAGGACAGGGAAGCATGGCATGCTGCAGTCCATGAGGTCTCAAAGTCAGACATGACTTTAGTTCAGTTGTCCGACTCTTTGTGACATGAATTGCAGCACGCCAGGCCTCGCTGTCCATCACCAACTCCCAGAGTTCAACCAAACTCACATCCATCGAGTCGGTGATGCCATCCAGCCATCTCATCCTCTGTCGTCCCCTTCTCCTCCTGCCCCCGATCCCTCCCAGCTCAGAGTCTTTTCCAATGAGTCAACTCTTCGCATGAGGTGGCCAAAGTATTGGAGTTTCAGCTTTAGCATCATTCCTTCCAAAGAACACCCAGGACTGATCTCCTTTAGAATGGACTGGTTGGATCTCCTTGCACTCCAAGGGACTCTCAAGAGTCTTCTCCAACACCACAGTTCAAAAGCATCAATTCTTCGGCGCTCAGCTTTCTTCACAGTCCAACTCTCACATCCATACATGGCCGCTGGAAAAACCATAGCCTTGACTAGACGGACCTTTGTTGGCAAAGTAATGTCTCTGCTTTTGAATGTGCTACCTAGGCTGCTCATAACTTTAGACATGACTTAGTGACTGAAAAGCAACAGTATCACATACTGAACCATCCAGAAGCAGCCTGCTTGACACAGTATTGAAAAGTTCTTCCTCCCCACTTCCCATCTCCCTGGTTGTAAGCCTGACATACAATGATAGCAAGAAAATCTTTGAATGGGGCATGAGTCAAGTGCAAAACAGTCTTTTAATAACTGGGAAATGGTGGAATCTGACCAAAATGGATTAAGGGATCTACTCTCCAAAGGGAAGAAAGATTTGACATCAAAGCGTTGGGACCAGTAATCCTAGAAATATAAAAGTCGTTTTCATGTTTGTCCCTTAATTAATTGAGAGGGCATAACAGATTGCATTTCTTGTTTTCCACCCATCACCAGAGAGGATATTTAGGATGGACACAGATGTTGCCCTCATACTCTTCACTTCTCATCCATGGGCTGACATTCTCCAAAGTTTTCTTTTCGCTAATGGCTGCTGAATTATTCACATTGCCAAGTGCTTTCTGAGCATAGATTGTAATTATTAAGAGTCCTTTCTGCACCACCCATCCTGTCTCCCCCATAAAAGAACCTTCTTCCCTATTGTCTTCCTCATTTGCAATTCATTCTACTAATCATCACAGCTTTGTCTGGATGAGAGAGCGCCCTGGACTCCTTCTCTATAATTCTCTCTCGCTTCAATTAGAGAGAGAAGCAGCAGCTGAGTCACTTCAAAGATTCACTCTTTAAAAAAAAAAAAAAAATCATTGTTTCCTGATTGAAAAACACTTTAAATAAAGTGTCCTAAATATATTTAACTGCTCTTTCATTTTTATTTAATACTGGGAGGTCCAGGGGAAAAAAAAAAAAACTAATTGAGCTTTAACAGTATGCCTTTGAAAGGCTGGAAATTTTTAAGTAGCTTTATATTGTTAAAGAGCTGGGAAAACTCACTGAAGGAAAAATTATTCATTATTGTTTTCCACCTCATAGAGAATATCACTACATACATATGCCATTTGGAATATATATATGTATACATACATATGCATATACTTACATATATATATACATATGCATGTGTGTGTGCATATATATTTTTTTCCAAATGGACAATCTTTGCATTGTATTATATATGCTTGCGTGTGTGTGTGCTAAGTCACTTCAGTCATGTCCGACTCTTTGCGATCCCATGGACTGTAGCCCACCAGGCTTCTCTGTCCATGGGATTCTCCAGGCAAGAATAGTAGAGTGGGTTGCCATGCCCTCCTCTAGGGGATCTTCCCAACTCAGGAATCAAACCTGTATCTCTTATGTCTCCTTGCTTTAGCAGGTGGGTTCTTTACCACTGGAGCCACGTGGGAAGCCCATTATATACGCATATACCTGCATATTTGTAATACACACACACTTCACAACAATAAATGCTGAATGATACAAAGAGCAATCTTTGACCAAGGAAGCCTAGACGAATCAGCACATGTCTCTTCTGTCTTCCCTCCTGTTACTATGAATGAGGTAGAAGGTCGACTGCTTCTCCCCTTGCGCACCTGCACATGACGCCATCTCCCATCCCGACAAGGACCTACAGCCTGTCTCTTACACTGTACATTCTCACCCCTATCCTATTGCGCTGGCCAAAAAGCTTGCTGAGATTTTCCATTACATGTTGCAGAAAAACCTGAACAAACTTATTGGCCAACCCAATATTTTTTTTATAAGCACAAAGCAACTTATTCTTCTCCAACTTAAGAGATAATGATAATAATAAGTATTCTCTTAGTCCCGCTTTCCTCTCTTGCTGTTGCTTTATTTCTCAGTTCCCCTTTACATTAAGACTCCTTGAAAGAGTTACTTCTGTCTTCAGTTTACCTCATTCCACTCTTTCCTAAACTCATTCCATTTTGGCTTTGGCACCAAAACTCCACTGAGACTGCTCTTCCTATGGTCACCAGCGAATTCCATATTGTTAGATCCTGGTTCCATGATTGGTTCTCATCTTAACTGACTTACCAGTAACATTTAACACAGTTGTTCATGGCTTCCCCTTAGATATACTTTTTAATTTTCTTCCAGGACACCATGTAGTTCTGATTTTTCTCCAGACTCTGACCACACTTTCTTAATATTCTTTGTGAATTTCCATTTTCTTCCCTGACTTTGGGCCTGAAAGGTTGAATCCTTGAACTCCTGTTCTTGTTTTCCTCCAAACTGCTTTAAGTTCCATCCAGATGCTTGTCACTCCCAGTTACTTTTAAAAATCTCCGAGGCAGTCATCTCCTCTAAACTGCATATTCCTTATCCAGCCATCAAATAGACAAATGCCTACTAGACACCACAAATGTAACCCGTGTAGAATTGCAGTCTTGATCTTCTCCCCAAACCTGCCCGTTAGCGGTCTTCCCCAGCTCAGGATACGGCAATCCCAGCCTCCCCTTGCTTGGAACCATCTTTGACTCCTGTCTTTCAAATTCTGCTGACTATTTCCACCTCTTTGGTCCCAGCCACCATCGTTTACTTGCCAAGATCATTACTATGGCTGCTTGATTAGTCTTCCTGCTCCCAACCTTTGCTTCTTCAGTATTTGCACTCAACACAATAGCTACAGTGATCCTTTTAGGATATAAGTCAGGTCTCTGATGCTCAGCTCCAAGCCCTCCAGTGGCTTTTCATTGCATCATTGTAAGAGTCAACGTCTTTACAAAACCCTCCAAGAGGCACAACTCTCAACTCTCTGATCTGTCTCCTCCTACCCTCCCCTCTTGCGCATTCTGCTCCAGCAATAGTTGCCTCCTGGTTATTTCACCTCAGGGCTTTCCCAATGCCTAGAACATTCCCCTGCATGACCACATGGCTCACTCCTTTACACTTTCAAGTTTCTACCCAAATACCAGAATTTTATTGAACTCTCCCCCACCCCCTGCTCTAATTTTGTGAAAGTCACTCAGTTGTGGCTGACTCTTTGCCACCCCATGGACTATATAGTCCATGCAATTCTCCAGGCCAGAATACTGGAGTGGGTAGCCGTTCCCTTCTCCAGGGGATCTTCCCAACTCAGGGATCAAACCCAGGTCTCCCACATTCTACCTTATTTTCTTGTAGCAATTATCAACTTCTAATATGGTGAGTCTCCAATACTTTGGCCACTTGATGTGAAGAGCCAGTTCATTGGAAAAGACCCTGATGCTGGGAAAGGCTAAGCAGATAGGGGGGATAGAGGATGAGATGGTTGGATGGCATCATCAACTTAATGAACATGACTTTCAGCAAACTCCAAGAAATGGTGAAGGACAAGGAAGCCTGGCATGCTGCAGTTCATGGGTCACAAAGACTTGGACATGACTTAGTGACTGAACGAAAAATATATAAAATAATTTACTTATCTATTATATATGCTTTGTTTCTTTCTAGTAGAATATGAGGTCTCTGAGAACAAGAATTTTTTCTGCATTTTTGTTTTTCTACTATTCTGTCTTCAGTGCCTAGAAAAGAATCTATCACTTACTAAATGTACACTGTAGAGTAAATTGAAGATTTGGTTCAACAATCCTTTATTGAGCACTTTGTGCAAAGCACATGCCAGCCACTGATGAGAAGATATTGAGATGAATAGAACAAGATCTCTGCCCTCAAAGAGCTTCTTACAGTCAAGCATCAATAGAATTAACCATGCAAAGACTGCCCATGAAGCATGACTGTTAGACCTTTAAAGAGATTTCTTTTTCCCCAACTTACCCCATGTAGAAATTCACTGATGCTTGAAATTTCATAACTAAAGATCAATCATTGAAGCTCTGAACCTTGAGCAAATTACTTAAGATTCTTACAAGTCTCAGATTTTTAATTTGTAAAATTGGATAATAGAGCCCATCTCATAGGGTCACTGTGAGGACTAAAATGAGATTGTCCTTGTAAGAAGGCTCAGCACTGTCCCTACCATGCGGAAAGCATGAATGGATGTTAGCTGTGACATCTATTCTCTTGACTCAAAATCCTTATCCTTATTAAAACACAAAGTCATCTCATAGAAGTACTGAAAATTTCTGAAATCCAAATAGAGCAATTGCGAAAAACCAATATACAAGCACTCATCTCACAG
>SJYT01080556.1:1053061-1073015 GCA_006410635.1 Cephalophus harveyi | reverse complement strand
TCGCAAAATAAGAAAAGTATAAGTAAAAACAAAAATCATTCATAATACCTCCACCCAGATACAATCACTGTTTTTCAGACATATGTTTTATATCTTTGTAAATGTGTTTATATGTATATATATATATAAACAAAATAAAATCAGTTTCATGTTGCTAAAAAAAGTTTTACACACTTTTTTTTTTTGCCCCTAGTATTATATTTTGAGCATCTTCTTAGGTCAACATTCAAAAAAAAAATGACTTCATGGCATCTCTTTACAATGGGTATGACAATTTATTTGACCTACTGGTTATTTATAATTTTTCAAGTTTTCATTGCTATAAATAATGTTTAGATAATAATCTTTGTCTATAAACTATTAAGGATTATTTCCTCAGGATAGAAGTATGACTTGAACTCAGAAGGAATGACTGTTTAAAGGTTTTAGACATATTTTAAAATTACCATCCAAAATTGTACCAATTCACATTAACTCCAAAAGTATATCAGAGAACCTTGGCGATTCTTGGAAATATTTTCAGTATGGTTTGAGAATCCTGACCCAGTCCCAGATATGCAAAGTTCTTATCTAATTATTTGCATATCAGATTTACTGCAATTTCCTACCTATAAACAGAAAGACTCTCCATTTACCTTTATGAAAAATTACTTTTTAAAATGACCATGAAGTCAAATTAGTGGGTTTGCTATCTTATACCTCTTAGTCACATTTCTCTGTGAATTTCACTTACATCCTAAATCTCACCAGAATGTTATAAAACTTATAGGACAAATATCCATGTGAAAATTTCACTGACTGATTTCAGATGACTGAACAAGCCACCAAATAAATGTAAAATGCAATTCCCTAATGTTTTGGGTAATTTTAATTAATTTCAGTCAATTTCTATGAAAATTATATGAGTGCAGCCTTACATTTTATGAACAGTAACATGTGCCAGAAGTGTATACTTCTCATCTTACATGAATAATCTCATTTAATTTTCACAAAACTCTTAGGTGAAGTTCTGATGAGGAAACATAGGCTTAGAGAGTGTAAGTAACTCTACTCCAACCACTAGAAAATGGCAGAACCACATATGAGGCCCTAGGATATTTGATAGTACAGCTAGAGCGCTTTCCACTTCTCCACTTGACATTCTGAAAGGTAAACTGAAACAGAAATATCATCTCTGAAGATCAATAATTTTCATTTTTTGCTATTTTTACATGTCTTTTACTATGTTTGAGTCTATTTGATTTTTGATTACTATGTTTGATTACTATTCTATTCCATAAACTAGTACTACCCCAGGAATATTCTGAAAATGAATCAATAAGTGATTGCAGAGCCCGTTAGAAGTCTAAATACAGCCACTCAATTTAACAACACATCTATATAAAGTATGTGACATTGAAGCTTCTGTAAAGATGACTTAAACCCAGTGGCTCCAATTTTAATATTGTCTATTAGTTTATGCATAGATGTACATTTTCTTATTTAACAATATTGGGAAAGAATACTTATCCTCAGATAACTTCATTGTATTCATAAGAGACAGACAGAATGAAAACAACAATCACAGAAAACTAACCAACCTGATCACATGAACCACAACCTTGTCTAACTCAATGAAACTATAAGCCATGCCGTGTAGGGCCACTCAAGATGGATGGATCATGCTGGAGAGTTCTGACAAAACGTGGTCCACTGGAGAAGGGAAAGGCAAACCACTTCAGTATTCTTGCCTTGAGAACCCCATTAACAGTATGAAAAGACAAAAAGATATGACACTGAAAGATGAACTCCTCAGGTCAGTAGGTGCCCAATATGCTACTGGAGATCAGTGGAGAAATAACTCCAGAAAGAATGAAGAGATTGAGCCAAAGTGAAAACAACACCCAGTTGTGGATGTGACTAGTGATGGAAGTAAAATCCGATGCTGTTAAGAGCAATATTGCATAGGAACCTGGAATGTTAGGTCTATGAATCAAGGTAAACTGGAAGTGGTCAAACAGTAGATGGAAAGAGTGAACATTGACATTTTAGGAGTCAGTGAAGTAAAATGGACTGGAATGGGCGAATTTAACTCAGGTGACCATTATATCTACCACTGTGGGCAAGAATCCCTTAGAAGAAATGGAGTAGCCCTCATAGTCAAAAAAGAGTCCAAAATGCAGTACTTGGGTGCAATCTCAAAAATGACAGAATGACCTCTGTCCATTTCCAAGGAAACCATTCAGTATCACAGTAATCCAAGTCTATGCCCCGACCAGTAACACTGAGGAAGCTGAAGTTGAATGGTTCTATAAAGATCTACAAGACCTTATGGAACTAATACCAAAAAAGATGTCCTTTTCATCATAGGGGACTGGAATGCAAAAGTAGGAAGTCAGATACCTGGAGTAACAGGTAAGTTTGACCTTGGAATACAAAATGAAGTGGGCAAAAGTTTTGCCAAGAGAATGCACTGGTCATAGCAAACACCCTCTTCCAATAATACCAGAGACTCTACATATGGACATCACCAGATGGTCAATACTGAAATCAGATTGATTATATTCTCTGCAGCTGAAGATGGAGAAGCTCTATACAGTCAGCAAAAACAAGACTGGGAGCTGACTGTGGCTCAGATCATTAACTTCTAATTGCCAAATTCAGACTTGAAGAAAGTAGGGAAAATCACTAGACCATTCAGGCATGACCTAAATCAAATCACTTATGATTATACAGTGGAAGTGACAGATTCAAGGGATTAGATCTGATAGACAGTGTGCCTGAAGAACTATGGACGGAGATTCATGACATTGTACTGGACGGAGTGATCAAGACCATCCTCAAGAAAAAGAAATGCAAAAAGGCAAAATGGTTGTTTGAGGAGCCCTTAAAAATAGGTGAGAAAAGAAGAGAAGTGAAAGGCAAAGTAGAAAAGGAAAAACATACCCATCTGAATGTAGAGTTCCAAAGAATAGCAAGGAGAGATAAGAAAGCCTTCCTCAGTGATCAGTGCAAAGAAATAGAAGAAAACAATAGAATGGGAAAGACTAGAGATCTCTTCAAGAAAATTAGAGATACCAAGGGAATATTAAAGGCTTCCCTGGTGGTGCAGAGGTTAAAGCGTCTGCCTGCAATGTGGGAGACCTGGGTTCGATCCTTGGGTAGGGAAGATCCCCTGGAGAAGGAAATGGCAACCCACTCCAGTATTCTTGCCTGGAGAATCCCATGGATGGAAGAGCTTGGTGGGCTACAGTCCACGGGTCGCAAAGAGTCAGACATGACTGAGCGACTTCACTTTCTAAGGGAATATTTCATGCAAAGATGGGCACAATAAAGGATAGAAACAGTATGGACCTAATAGAAGAAGAAGATATTAAGAAGAGGCAGCAATAATACACAGAAGAACTATACAAAAAAATATCTTCATGACCCAGATAACCACGATGGTGTGACCATTCACCTAGAGCCAGACATCCTGGAGTCCAAAGTCAAGTGGGCCTTAGGAAGCATCAAAGATAGTGGAGGTGATGGAATTCCAGCTGGACTATTTCAAGTCCTAAAAGATGATGCTATTAAAGGAAAGACTCAATATGCCAGCAAATTTGGAAAACTCAACAGTGGCCATAGGACTGGAAAAGGTCAGTTTTCATTCCCATCCCAATGAAAGGCAATGTCAAAGAATGTTCAAACTACTGCACAATAGCACTCATCTCACATGCTAGCAAAGGAATACTCAAAATTCTCCAAGTGAGGCTTCAACAGTACGTGAACTGTGAACTTCCAGATGTTCAAGCTGGATTTAGAAAAGGCAGAGGAACCAGAAATCAAATTGCCAACATCTGCTGGATCATAAAAAAGCAAGAGAGTTCCAGAAAAACATCTAGTTCTGCTTTATTGACTACGCCAAAGCTTTTGACTGTGTCGATCAAAACAAACTGTGGAAAATTCTTAAAGAGATAGGAATACCAGACCACTTGACCTGCCTCCTGAGAAATCTGTATGCAGGTCAGGAAGCAACAGTTAGAACCAGACATGCAACAGACTGGTTCCAAATTGGGAAAGGAGTATGTCAAGGCTGTATATTGTCACCCTGCTTATTTAACTTCTATGCAGAGTACATCATGTGAAATGCCAGGCTGGATGAAGCACAAGCTGGAATCAAGATTGCTGGGAGAAATATCAATAACCTCAGATATGCAGATGACACCACCCTTATGGCAGAAAGTGAAGAAGAACTAAAGAGCCTCTTGATGAAAGTGAAAGAGGAGAGTGAAAAAGTTGGCTTAAAACTCAGCACTCAGAAAACTAAGATCATGGCATCCAGTCTCATCTCTTCATGGGAATTAGATGGGGAAACAATGGAAACAGTGACAGACTTTATTTTCTTGGGCTTCAAAATCACTGCAGATAATGAATACAGCCACAAAATTTTAAAAATCCTTGCTCCTTGGAAGAAAAGTTGTGACCAACCTAGAGAGCATATTAAAAAGCAGAGACATTACTTTGTTGTCAAAGGTCCTTCTAGTCGAAGCTATGGTTTTTCCAGTAGTCATGTATGGATGTGAGAGTTGGGCCATAAAGAAAGCTGAGCAACAAAGAACTGATGTTTTTGAACTGTAGTGTTGGACAAGACTCTCGGAAGTCCCTTGGACTACAAGGAGATCAAACCAGTCAATCCTAAAGGAAATCAGTCCTGAATATTCATTGGAAGGACTGATGCTGAAGCTGAAACTCCAATATTTTGGCCACCTGATGCAAAGAACTGAGTCATTGGAAAAGACCCTGATGCTGGGAAAGATTGAAGGCAGGAGGAGAAGGGGATGACAGAGGATAAGATGGTTGGATGGCATTACCGATTCGATAGGCATGAGTATGAGCATGCTCCGGGATTTGGTGATGGACAGGGGGCCTGGCATGCTGCAGTACCTTGGGTCACAAAGTGTTGGAATGTCTGAGCAACTGAACTGTACTGACCTTCATTGTAACTCTTGCTGACATCTACAAGTGAAAGTGAAAGTGAAGTCACTCAGTCATGTCCGACTCTTTGCAACCCGTGGACTCTAGTCCACCAGGCTCCTCCGTCCATGGGATTCTCCAGGCAAGAATACTGGAGTGGGTTGCCATTTCCTTCTCCAGGGTATCTTCCTGACCCAGGGATCAAACCCAGGTCTCCCACATTGCAGGCAGACTCTTTAACCTCTGCACCACCAGGGAAGCCCTTAAATACAAGAATCCAAGTACTAACATCAAAGATTTCAAGGGAGGAAAGGAAGCCAGGTTGAAAGAAGAAGGGGAAGGAGGTGGGAGATGGGGGGTGAAAGGGGTGGCCTTACAGACGTCTCCTGCCACCTACAGATACCCAGGCGTTATGGGACTTTTCCCTGGGCCTCCAGAGAAGGGAGGACTGGAACTCAGCTCTACCAGAAATCAGACCAGACCAGAACCAGAATTCGAGTTCTCTGCCAAGAGGAGGTGATCAGTCTCCAATCCTCAGCTCAGGCTGAGGGCCCTTCGACCAGATTCCTGCATCCAGGACCAGGGGACTAGAAAAATGGAAGGATAGGACGGGTTAAGGAAAGGAAAGATGTGTATAAGAGACAGAGGTATGGCTGTCCCTTTGCTGTTCACCTGAAACTACAACATTGATCAGTCTCCAATCCTCAGCTCAGGCTGAGGGCCCTTCGACCAGATTCCTGCATCCAGGACCAGGGGACTAGAAAAATGGAAGGATAGGACGGGTTAAGGAAAGGAAAGAGAGAGGGAAGGGGAGAGAGGTCAATGAAGTCTCTGTTCCTTACCAGTCAGGGCACTCTGGCCAGTTGTCCAGGTCAGGAGGAGACCAGGGACCAAAGGGTCCCAGTTGCAGTCGCTGGGTCTGGTCCATTGGCAGGCAAGCTAGCCCCTGAGTACCCTGAGCGATCAGGATGTCAGTCTCAGTGAAGAAGAATCCCACCAGAGTTGCAGGAAGGAGGATCCCTTCCAGGGCCTGAAACTGGGCTCTTGTCTAACACTCGGAAATGAATTGTCTGAGGAGACACATGTGCTGAAAAAACAAGAGATTTTATTGGGAAAGGGCACCCGGGTGGAGAGCAGTAGGGTAAGGGAACCCAGGAGATGCCACACAAATATCTGGGGGCAAAATTTGACTATCTTTACATAAATATATGTTACTAAATATGAGGTGAGGACTAATCTAATGTATGAATCAACTTCTTTCAGAGCATCTTGCTCCCTCCTCTTCACTTAAAAGGAGTGGCTTGCTTGTCAAGTGTCTATTTCTTGTTCCTTTCAATAAGTTATTAACCACTTGTATGAGAATCCTATAAACATTTGGGAAACAATCTCTGAGACAATTCTTTTTGTCCACAGGAGCCATCTTGAGTACATTAAAACTGTTGGAATTTACAAGATAGCACCTAGTTACAGCACTGGTATTGTCCTAGATAAACTTATCCAACAAGCTTTGTAAGGCAATTTATGATTATCCTCCCAGTCAGTGTTTCTCAGACTCAACATTACTGACATTTTGGGCCAGATGGTTCTCTTTTGTTTGGAGGGATTCCTGTATTCATAGGATGTTCAGTGTCATGCGTGCGTGCTAAGTCACTTCAGTCGTCTCTGACTCTTTGCACTGACCTCTATCCAGTAGGTGCCAGAAGAAATGCCTTTCCCCCAAGTTTTGATCATCAAAAATGTCTTCAGACACTGATTAGTGTGCCTGAGGGTGGAAGATCAGTTCAGTTCAGTTGCTCACTCGTGTCCGACTCTTTGCGACCCCATGAATCGCAGCACACCAGGCCTCCCTGTCCATCACCAACTCCCGGAGTTGAGTTTCAGCTTCAGCATCATTCCTTCCAAAGAACACCCAGGGCTGATCTCCTCTTGAATCGACTGGTTGGATCTCCTTGCAGTCCAAGGGACTCTCAAGAGTCTTCTCCAACACCACAGTTCAAAAGCATCAATTCTTTGGTGCTCAGCCTTCTTTACAGTCCAACTTTTGCATCCATACATGACCACTGGGAAAACCATAGCCTTGACTAGACGGACCTTTGTTGGCAAAGTAATGTCGCTGCTTTTCAATATGCTATCTAGATTGGTCATAACTTTTCTTCCAAGTAGTAAACATCTTTTAATTTCATGGCTGCAGTCACAATCTGCAGTGATTTTGGAGCCCCTCAAAAATAAAGTCTGACACTGTTTCCACTGTTTCCCTATCTATTTCCCATGAAGTGATGGGACAAGATGCCATGATCTTCGTTTTCTGAATGTTGAGCTTTAAGCCAACTTTTTCACTCTCCTCTTTCACTTTCATCAAGAGGCTTTTTAGTTCCTCTTCACTTTCTGCGATAAGGGTGGTATCATCTGCATATCTGAGGTTATTGATATTTCTCCCGACAATCTTGATTCCAGCTTGTGCTTCTTCCAGCCCAGCGTTTCTCATGATATACTCTGCATATAAGTTAAATAAGCAGGGTGACAATATATAGCCTTGACATAACTCCTTTTCCTATTTGGAACCAGTCTGTTGTTCCATGTCCAGTTCTATTGTTGAGGGTGGAAGATAGTAGACAAAATCTTGCCAGTTGAAAACCACTGCTCTCACTACAGTGTCCCCAATTTCTTTGTAGCAAAGTGTAATTTCTAATTTCCCCTCAAAGCTTGAGATTAAGTTAAAGAAGAAAGAAATGGCTATAGAGAGGAAAATGCTTAAGTTGGGCAAAGATGGTCAAGAGGGTAGGGTATATCCATAAGGACATAAAATATTAACTTCTTCCCTTCCCTATTTCCCATACTTCCCTCTTTCTTATTTTAAAGAAGAATCAAGAAAGGTATATTTGCACTATTAGATAGCACATATATTTGGGAACTATACTGGAATGGTTAAGAACGTAATCGCTCTAATAGTATGAATCTTTATGAAAATCCTAGCTCTGCCACTTCCAAGCTGAATGACTTTGGACAATTTTCTTAAGCATCCTATGTCTCAGTTTCTTCATTTGTAAAATGGGGACAATAATATAGTACTTTTTTCACCAGACTGTTGTGATTCAATAATAGAATCCAAATAAACTGCTATTAGGGAAAAAAAAAAAGGAAAGCACCCCAAAAGGTAATTCCTTTTATGTAAGCAACATAAAAAGGTTCTTGAAAAGTTGTTTAGGGGAATTCCTTGGGGGTCCAGTGGCTGACTCAGTGCTTCCACTACAGGCAGCAAGGGTTCGATCCCTGGTCAGGGAAATAAGATCCTGCATACCAAGGCCCTTCCTTCAACAAAAAGAAAGAAAGTTGTTTGACAAGTTCTTTTCCTACCTTGATGTTTTTTATTTTGGAAATTTAAAAAACGTACTATATCTATTTTTGGAGCTAACATATAGAAAATTCCCTGAATGATTTCTCTAATAATCTTCCTGCTTAAATGGAATTTTAGCTTTCTTATTTTTAATAGGAAAATGATTTCTTAAATTTTTAATCCAAACCTGATAATTAAAGAATAGGCTAGAACAACGGTGGAACCACCAAAGCTGCCCAAAGGACCTGTACTTAAGCACCCATGCACTCAGAACTCGAGAGCCCCAGCCACTCTGGAACCACTACAAGGATTATTAAAAACTTGTGAAGTAAAGAGACAGTGCAGCAGAGGCTGGCCAGGTTTTGCCTAGTAAAATCATGTTAGACCTGTTTGGTTCATCTGTGATTGACATGGCTTGTGACAAAACATTTAACTATGAGGCTAAAACTTTGACCTCTTCTATATGCTAAGAAAAATGCAGCAATTAAACTGCAAACATTGAAGTCCAAGCTCACGTACCCCCCCTTAAATCATAACAAATTTAATATCTAAAGTCCAACTACAAAGTAAGCAGCTATGCATTTGAAGAGAAAGAAGAAAATTGATTTCAATATGCATAGAGATTTACTAGTCAAAAGTTGTGTCATAAATATCTTCTATATTTTTCAGCCCCTCCCTGAGGTATCAAGTCTAAGATCCCTTAAGAGCCATGGAAATAATGTGAAAAATGTTCTGTTCTTGTCACCCTCCCTAAATCTCCTTTAAGTTTTAGCATCAATATTAACTCAGCCAACTACATCAGTGCTTCAAGAAAGAGAAGTGTTTACTGGCAGAGAGAAGATCTACACTGAGTCTTTGACAACTGCCTCTTGCACAGACCTTGAAACACAGAAGTTTCTTCTGTTGATGTCATGATTGTTACTAAAGAGAACCTGAGTTATTTCTCTAGCATTTGCCTCTCTTGTCAGCCTGATTCAAATCTGTTCAACTTCGAGACATTGTATAGACAGTAGAGAAACTCAAGGTTTGGACTGTACCTTCACAATGTCCCTGTGCTTCTTTCTACATCACTCCCACACCCAATAAAGAAAAGTAAGCAGAAAATCAAAGCCATCAATAATCCCATCCATCAAAATGTAACATTTTGGTAATAAATAATTTTAAACTTTTTCTATGGAAATAATGTATTTTAAAAAAGGATCATTTGTTTTCTTTAACAAGTATTTTTCCTTATATATTATTAATATATATACATATATATTATATATTTTGAAGAACAACATGAATGCATGTATGCTAAGTTGCTTCAGTTGTGTCCAACTCTGATCCTTAAGAACAACATACTTATAGACAAATACACAAACTGTAAGTATACAGTTGTCTGATTTTTCACAAAGTGAACATGCCCATGTAATCATCACCCAGGTAAAGAAATAAAATATTACTGGCTTCCCAGTGCCACACCTCCCATACCAAAAGTAAAGCACTATCCTGTATTCTTTCATGGTTCACTACTTTTATGTTTCTGAAATTTTTATAAGCGGAATTATAGACTATTCACTTGTTTTTGTATCTGGCTTCCCTCAGGCTGTATTAGAAGATTCATCCAAATGGTTGCATGTGGCAATAATCACCCTTATTATTGTACAGAAGTCCATTGTGTGAGTATACAATGTTATTTATTCGTTCCATACTTGATGAACATTTGGAATGTTTCCAATTCTTGGTTCTTATGAATAATGCTGCTTCTGAGTATTCTTGTACATATATTTGGTGTATTTATGTTCATGCTTCTCTTAACATACTTAAAAACGCAATTGCTGAGTCATAGGCTATATTAGCCATTTTCCAAAGTTGTTGTGTAAGTTTACACTCCCACCAGCAGTTCATGGCATCCTAGTCATTTCACATCCTCACCAAAACTTATTATCTCTCTTTTCCATTTTAGCCATGCGAACAGATGCATATTTGTGTCTCACCCTGTTTTCAACTTGCAATTCTTTGATATTGATGATATTTGACAATGCTGAGTAACTTTTCATAAAGTCACTGGTTGTCCTTTTTTGTGAGGTGTCTGATCAAGTATTTTACCCTTTTGTCTATTGTGTTATCTGTCATTGTTAATGTGTAGAATTCTTTAGATATTCTGGTTACACCAATTCTTTAGATATTCTGGTTACATCTCCCAATCTGTAGCTTGTTTTTTCATTCTTTTGATGATGATTTTGATTAACACCAATTTTATTGCATCTTTTGTAGTTTTTTGTGTCCTGTTTAAGAAATCTTTGTCCAAAGTCAGAAAGATATTGTCCTATTTTTTGCTGGAAACTGTACTGCTTTATCTTTCTCATTTAGATCGGCAGTCCATCTGGAATTGATTTGTATATGGTGATATACGGAGGTTAGAGTTCCTATTTTTTCTGTGTGTAACGAAATAAGCTATGAATCTAGCACCATTTTTTGAGGTCATCTTTCCCTACATCAAGTAACTTTATATATATGCAAATCGGTTTCTAAACTCTCTATTCTGCTCCATTCCTCTATTTATCTAATTTTGTGCCAACATCATGCTATCTTAACTCTTGTAACTTTATAATATCGTGTTATCAGGCAGTCCATGTGCTCTATCTTTATTCTCTTTGTCTTGATTATTCTTGGTCATTTCCATTTTCATAAAAACTTTAGAATAAGCATTTCAATTCCCACAAAAACACCTGCTTCAGTTTTTATTAAGACTGCTACAGAATTTATAGATCAGTTTGGAAAAATTGTTACAATAGTGTCTTACAAACTATGTGCATGGCATATACCTCCATCTATTTAGGTATTTTTAATATCTCTGATTACTCTTTGTAGTTTACTATGCACTGATCTGTCATAGATTTTGTTTGATTTTTCCTAGATATGTGCTATTTTATGGTATTTTAAATATTCATTTTCTATGATTGTTTCTGGCATATAAACACAGTTGTATATTTGATCTTGTGGTATGACATTAATAATTCACTTATTAATGGCAACAGCTTGCTTACAGAGTCTTTTGGATTCTCTACGTATACAATCTCATCTGTGAATAATGACAGTTTTATTTCTTTCTTTCCAGTCCTTACATCATTTTTCCCCTATTTTGTTGCATTGGCTAAGACTTTTGGTACAATGTTAAGTGTGCATCTGTGTCTCATCCACAATCTTGGTGTATACTAGGGCAAGAGCCTTTCAATATTTTATTGTTAAACATATTTCCTGTAGGCTTTTGATATATCCTCCTTATCAGACTAAACAATTTCTCCTCTCTTCCTAGTTTCCCATAAGTTTTATTATTTTTTCAGTCTTGAATGGACTTTCTCAAATGTTGAGTGAGATAAAATATTAATTTCACCTTGATTCTGTTGCTGATAATTACATCCGTTGGTTTAAAAGTGTTAAGCCACTTTTGCATTTCTGAAATAAAATTAACCTATTTAGGATATGGGCTACCCTGGTGGCTTAGGGGTAAAGAATCCACCTGCAGTGCAGGAGACACAGGTTTGATTCCTGGGTCAGGAAGATCCCCTGGAGAAGGGAATGGCAACCCACTCCAGTATTCTTGCTTGGGAAATCCCATGGATAGAGGAGCCTGGTGGGCTACAGTCCATGGGGTCGCAAAGAGTTGGACATGACTTAGTGACAGAACACAACAATTTGGGATATATTATTTTTTAAAATATAATACTGCATTTTATTTGGTAATGTTAGGATTTTACATAAAAAACTAATATGTTGTGAGTATATGACCATGTCAATAAATATGGGTCTATTTTTATTGGTTTTAATGACTGAATTTGTTCCCATATTGATGTACCATAATGAAAGTTGTTTATAAAATTTAGCCATCATAAACAGCACTGTGCTTAACACCCTTGATCATACATATGTTACTCAAAGTTTTCTAAAGTACTAAGTAGCACTGCCTTCTCGGTGCTATTTGAACTCAGCAGTAGCTATATAAGTATCAATCATCAAGAGTTAGAACTCAGATTTCCTGCTTGCTTTCTACAGGTTTCTTGGATAGCAGAAGTTCCCTAAGTATAATCTTGAGCTTGATTGGCCCTGACTAAAGATTGATATCTACTATTTCGGGCAGGAATCCCTCAGAAGAAATGGACTAGCCATCATGGTCAACAAAAGAGTCCGAAATGCAGTACTTGGATGCAATCTCAAAAATGATAGAATGATCTCTGTTTGTCTCCAAGGCAAACCATTCAATATCACCGTAATCCAAGTCTATGCCCCAACCAGTAATGCTGAAGAAGCTGAAGTTGAACGATTCTATGAAAACATACAAGACCTTTTAGAACTAATGCCCAAAAAAGTTGTCCTTCTCATTATAGGGGACTGGAATGCAAAAGTTGGAAGTCAAGAAACACCTGGAGTAACAGGCAAATTTGGCCTTGGAATGTGGAATGAAGCAGGGCAAAGATTAATAGAGTTTTGCCAAGAAAATGCACTGGTCATAGCAAACACCCTCTTCCAACAACACAAGAGAAGACTCTACACATGGACATCACCAGATGGTCAGCACCGAAATCAGACTGATTATATTCTTAAAAAGATGTCCTTTTCATTATAGGGGACTGGAATGCAAAAGTAGGAAGTCAAGAAACACCTGGAGTAACAGGCAAATTTGGCCTTGGAATGTGGAATGAAGCAGGGCAAAGACTAATAGAGTTTTGCCAAGAAAATGCACTGGTCATAGCAAACACCCTCTTCCAACAACACAAGAGAAGACTCTACACATGGACATCACCAGATGGTCAACATCGAAATCAGACTGAGTATATTCTCTGCAGCCAAAGATGGAGAAGCTCTATACAGTCAACAAAAACAAGACCAGGAGCTGACTGTGGCTCAGATCATGAACTCCTTATTACCAAATTCAGACTGAAATTGAAGAAAGCAGGGAAAACCGCTAGACCATTCAGGTATGACCAAATCAAATCCCTTATGATTATACACTTCCCGTACACACCCTCAACCCAGCCCTCAGTAACCATCATTCTACTCTCTGATTCTAAAAATTCAGCTTTTTTTGCTTCTATGTATAAGTGATATCATACGGTACTTCTCTTTCCTTATCTGATTTATCTCACTTAACATAATGCCCTCAAGGTTTATCCATGTTGTCACAAATGGCAGGATTTCCTTCTTTCTTGTGGCTGAATAGTGTTTCTGTGCGTGTGTGTGTGTGTGTGTGAGGCTTACATTTCTTTATCCATTTATTCATTGATGGTCACTTATGTTCTTTCCATAACTTGCCTATTGTGAATAATGCTGCACTAAACATGGGAATACTTATATCTCTTTGAACTGTTTTCATTTCCTTTGGATATATACCCAGGACTGGAATTGCTGAACCATACGATGGTTCTATTTTTAATCTTTTAGAAAAACTTCATGCTGTTTTCCATAGTTGCTACACCAATTTATGTTCCTGCCAACAGTGTACAAGGATTCTTTTATCTTCACATTCTTACCAACACTTGTTACCTCTTGTCTTCTTGATGATAACCATTCTGACATGTGTGAGGTGACATCTCATGGTTTTGATTTGCATTTCCTAATAATTAGTCATGTTGACCATCTTTTCATGTACTTGGTCATTAAATGTCTTCTTTGGAAAAAGCTCCATTTAATTTCTCTGCCCATTTTTTAATTGTATTGTTTTGTATTTCCTCATTGAATTATATGAGCTATTACATAATTATATTAACCCTTTATCTGATATATGGCTTGCAAATTTTTTTTTTCATCCTGTAGGTTGCCTTTTCATTTTCATTTCTTTGGCTCTGCAGAAGTGTCATATAATTCCACTTACTGACTTTTGCACTGGTTACTTTTGCTTTTGTTATCATGCTTAAGAAATTAATGTCATGGAATTTCTTTTCTATATTTTCTTCTAGGAGTTTTAAGGTATCAAGTCTTATGTTTAAGTCTTTAATCCACTTCCAGTTAATTTTTATGAGTGGTGTAATATAAGGATTAAATTTTATTTTTCCACATGTGGCTATCTAAATTTCCCAATACATCTTACTGAAGAGACTATCCTTTCCTTGTTGAATATTCTTGGTTTCCTTGCCAAGGGGTTCCCAGGTGGCATTAGTGGTAAAGAACCTGTCTGACAATGCAGGAGACTTGGTTTCCTCGTCAAATATTAGTTGACCATATACACAGGAGTTTATTTCTTCGCTCTCAATTCTGTATCACTAGTGTTTACCTGTACCATTCTATTTTATTAAAATTACTATAGTTTTGCTTGAAATCTGAAAGTGCAATGCCTCCAGCTTTATTTTTTCTCATGAATACTTTAGCTGTTAGGAGTCTTCTATGATTTCACACAAATTTTAGGATTTTTTTCTATATTGGTTCAGTCTCTGAACTGAAGAGCATCCTGGCTCCTTTGATGGGAAAAGGCTTGGTTAAATTTATTCCTAAGTATTTTATATTTTTTACTTTGCCATGAGGCTTACATAAGACATCTTGTAGATAAAAGAGTCTGTTTTAAGCTGACAGCACATTTCGTTTAATCATCCTCAAAATCTTTTCCTTTCACTATGCTCCTTTAATAATTTTATTTGATTATTTACTTTTTTATATTGTGTATTCTTTTACCCAGTACACTAGCTATAATTTTGAATAGTCTTTTTCTTTGATATTTATACTATAGTTCAGTGGTTAACACATTATCCTGTTACAGGTTTTAAGTTTTCTACATCTGATTTATATTTACCTTTGCCAGTGTATGGTATAGTTTTGTATGTTTTCATGTCTTTTCATTTCAGCTTGAGAACTCTTTTCAGCATTTCTTGCAAAATTGGAATAGTATGGTAAAATGCCTCAGCTTTTGTTTTTTTTAGGAAAACCTTTTTTTTTTTTTTCTTTTCACTTCTGAATGATAACTTTCCTGGATAGAGTATCCTTGACTGGCAGTTTTTTCTTTCAGCACTTTGATTATGTCATTTTACTTTCTCCTGGTCTGTAGGATTTCTGCTAAAAATCTACAGATGGGCTAATGGAAGTTCCTTTGTAGGTTGTAATGTCCTTCTTTCCTCTGACTGCATTTAGAATTCTTTCTTTATCTTAAATTTTTGACTATTATATTATAATGGATCAAGCCAGTCAATCCTAAAGGAAATCAACACTAAATATTCACTGGATGGACTGATGCTGAAGCTCCAATAGTTTGGCCACCTGGTGTGAAGAACTGACTCATTGGAAAAGACCCTGATTCTGGGAAAGATTGAAGGCAGGAGAAGGGGATGAAAGAGGATGAGATGGTTGGATGGCATCACCAACTCAATGGACATGAGTTTGAGCAAGCTCCGGGAGATGGTGAAGGACAGGGAAGCCTGGCGTGATACAGTCCATGGAGTCACAAAGAATCATGACTGAGCAACTGCACAATTATAATGTGTCTTGGAGAAGATCTTTGACACAATAGAGTGATCTATTAGCTTTGTGAAATTTGATGTCTGATTCTCTTTTCAGATTTGGACAGTTCTCGGCTACTATTTCTTTAAATAAATGATTTGCTCTCTTCTCCTTCTATAATACTGAATATTCAGCTACTTGTTTTTTGATGGAATCCCATAGATCATGCAGGCATTCTTCATTCTTTGTCCTTTGTTCTCCTCTAACTGGGCTATTTCAAATTTTCTCTCCTCTAATCCTCTAATTCTGTCTTCTATTCACTCTACTGTACTGCAGATTTTCATTCTTAAATTTCTTCAGCTCCAGACCTCTGTTTTCTTTTTTTTTTTAATAATATCTATACGTTTTGGGGGAAAATCTCATTTTGATCACATATTTTTTTCTTGAGATTTCATTGAATTATCTTTCTCAGTTTTTTGCAGCTTATTGAGTTTCTGCAAAACATATATTTTGAATTCTTTATCAGCACATCACATAAACTTTGAGCTCAGTTACGATAATAGTGATATAATAATTGAAGAATCATTATTTTTCTTTTTGCAATGGCATGTTTTCTTGATCTTTCACATTCCTTGTAGCTTTGCATTGCTGCTTTTGCATTTGAAGAAACAGTCATGCATTCCAACTCTTTGTGACCCCGTGGACTGTGGCCCGCCATGCTCTGTCCATGGAATTCTCTAGCAAGAATACTGGAGTGGGTTGCCATGCCCTCCTCCAGGAGATCTTCCCAACCCAGGGATTGAACCTGCATCTCTCTCTCTCTCTCTCTTTTTTATTTTTTTAGCTGAAAGCAAATTTTTTTCACTTTTTAAAAAATTTATTTTTAATTGGAGGATAATTGCTTTACAATATTGTATTGGTTTCTGCCATACAACAACGTGAATCAGCATAAGTATACATATATTCCCTCCCTCTAGAATGTGCTCCCATCCCCACCCCATCCCACCCCTCTAGGTTATCACAGAGTACCATATTGAGCTCCCTGTGTTTTATATAGCAACTTTCCATTAGTTATCTATTTTAACACAGGCAGGTATTCCAAGAGCCTAGAGTGAACCTGCATCATCTCTTGCATTGCCTGCACTGGCAGGTGGTTTTTTTTTTTTTTTTTTTAACCACTAGTGCCACCTGGGAAGCCCAACTCCTCTTTGCTTGTTGCCTTCAGAATGGGTGGGCTTCCCTGGTGGCTCAGATGGTAAAGAATCTGCCTGCAATGCAGGAGACCCAGGTTCAGTCCCTGGGTCAGGAAGATCCTCTGGAGAAGGAAATGGCAACCCATTCCTGTATTCCTGCCTGGAGAATTCCATGGACAGAGGAGTTTGGTGGGCTACAGTCCATGGGGTCGTAAAGAGTCAGACGCAACTGAGTGACTAACGCTTTCAGAACGGGTACTATATTTGGTGGTATTATCTGCGGGTTTATCTGTCTTTGTATGGGTTCTTGTTCCCTTCTTCTTGTTCCCTCTTGTGGCTGGATTCTTAAGCTTTCACATTTTCTCTGGTTCTTTCAAGTCACCCAAGCTGGCTACTGGAGTCTTCTTTTTGTTTTCCAGAAGGTGGTGCTATGGCTCAAGTATGTGGTTTCTCTCTTGCCCACAGCCTATGCCCTCTTTTCTGAGCATGCTCCCTGCCTACCAGAGCTCTCATCACCACACATGGCTGCATGTGCAAGGAGTCAGCCACGGAACTGGAGGAGGCACAGGTTTAGCACTTGGTTACTGGGGGTACCCACAGGCCTGGGGAGACTCCTGAGTATGGTATCCCAGTGGGTACTGGGTGGACTTCCCGACAACCACAGTCAGTAGGAACCTTGTCCCTTTTCTGCCTCTTTCCCAATCTCCCCCGCCCCTAGTCATGGAGTTTCTGACTCAGCACTCTGGGTGCTGCTGGAGAGAAATGGGTTTCTCCAGCCATGGTCAGCACAGCTGGGGTTGCCAGGCACTCACTCGCTGCTATCCTTTTCTCCTGAGGGAGAGGTTGCCACCACCATATGCATCAAACTCTGTGCAGTGTTCCTTGGTAGAAGTGGCTGGGAAAGTTTATTTTACCACCACTTCCACTATGATAAAGTCATATATATATATGGCTTCCCAGGTGGCCCTAGTGGTAAAGAACCCACTTGCCAGTGCAGAAGATATAATAGACATGGTTCCGATCCCTGGGTCAGGAAGATCCCATGGAGAAGGGCATGGCAACCCACTCCAGGGTTCTTGCTTAGAGAATCCCATGGACAGATGAGTCTGGCAGGCTACAGTCCATGGGGTCCCACAGCGTCCTGTATGAAGTGACTTAGCATGGATGTGTGTGTGTATATATATATATATATATATATATATATATTTGTTGTTGTTCAGTCATTCAGTCGTGTCCAACTCTTTGAGACCGATGGACTGCAGCATGCCAGGCTTCCCTGTCCTTCACCATCTCCCAGAGCTTGCTCAAACTCATGTCCGTTGAGTTGGTGATGCCATCCAACCATCTCATCCTCTGTTGCCCCTTTCTCCTCCTGCATCCTATCTTTCCCAGCATCAGTTAGTCGGCTCTTCACATCAGGTGGCCAAAGTATTGGAGCTTCAGCTCTAGCATCAGTCCTTCCTGTGAATATTCAGAATTGTTTTCCTTTTGAATTGACTGGTTGGATCTCCTTGCAGTCCAAGGGATTCTCAAGAGTCTTCTTCAACACCACAGTTCAAAAGCATCAGTTCTTTGGTACTCAGCCTTCTTTACGGTCCAACTCTCACATCCGTACATGAGTATATATATACACACATATATATATTTTTTTGCTCCAATGTTTTGCTGGAATCTCCTTCCCAGTTGGTTGAGCCTCTGCAAATCTGTCTCCAGCTTGTGTATCTGCTGAGTCAGCACTCTTCTGAGAGAGAGAGAGAGAGAGAGAGAGAGAGAGAGACACACACACACACACACACATATATATATATATATATATATATATATTTTTTTTTTTCTGATTGCACCAAGATGGGTTAGGGCAGGTTTTCTGGCTTCCCTCATTCCACAGCCCATACCAAGGTCTGTCTGCCTATTACTGGGTGCACGGGTGGGCAGGATTCCTCTCAGGTCCTGGGGCTCATGACATTAGATCCCACAATACCCACAAAGGTGCTTTTGTTCATGAATGGATGTCTATTTTGCTATCAGAAAGAGAGGATAAAAAGAGGAACACCTTACACCAGTGTGATGCTGGTATCACTTATAATGCCATGTCTTTTTGAAGCTAGGTTTTCAGCCACTGTTGCTAGAAAAAGCAGTTTCCATATGGAAATCAATGCACAACAGGAAATGAGAGTGGCTGTGTCCAATCAGATTCCCCAGGTTTAAGTTATGCAGTGTCCGAATGACATACACATCCCAGTAGTAACTGTGGTTCTTCCATCCACATTCCACTGGCAGGAATTTACTAGGTAGCTATATCAAAGAGTAAAGGCGGATGGGAAATTCAGTCTAGCTGTGCACCTAGGAGAAAAAGGAAAACAGTCTGATGAAAGACTGAGTGTTAGGTGCTCAGTCGTGTCTGATTCTTTGCGACCCCAAGGACTGTAGCCTGCCGGGCTCCCCTGTCCATAGAATTCTCCAGGCAAGAATACTGGCGTGGGTGGCCATTTCCTTCTCCAGGGGAACTTCCAGACCCAGGGACCAAACCCGGGTCTCCTGCATTCCAGGCAGATTCTTTACCACCCGAGTCACAAGGGAAGCCAATACAGATGAAAGACTAGTCATTCTGTATTGTTGAAATGAATAGACAGGGGCACAACAGCGTCCCACACCCACGGTCTGACTTGTACTGAAAACTGTTGATGCAAACACTCTCTGTAACTCAGCATCCCCATCACCTCTTCCAACCTACATCCCTTCTCATCCACAAAACACATAAAAGCCATGTGCTCACTTGCCTCTCGCAACCTCATAAACTGGGCAGAGCAAAGATTATCCCCATTTTGTCCCCATCTCACAGACTAGATTACTTTCAGTTCAGTTCAGTTCATTTCAGTCGCTCAGTCGTGTCCGACTCTTTGGGACTCCATGAATCGCAGCATGCCAGGCCTCCCTGTTCATCACCATCTCTTGGAGTTTACTCAGACTCACGTCCATTGAGTCAGTGATGCCATCCAGCCATCTCATCCTCGGTCATCCCCTTCTCCTCCTGCCCCCAATCCCTCCCAGCATCAGAGTCTTTTCCAATGAGTCAACTCTTCGC